>MNAD01000892.1:0-11911 GCA_001895945.1 Trametes pubescens
AAGCAAAGCAGGGGCGGTCGAGGGGAAGGAGGTAAGGAAGCACGCGGGGAGCTAGGGGAGAACATGATATACACGCGAGATGAGCGAGCGCGAGGGAGACAAAGAGATTCCGCTGTGCCAGTCGGAGGTGCGGAGGAGAGTGACGGACGCAGGACTCGGCGTCTGCAGCGCGAGAATATTCTATTGGGGTTATGGTCAACGGACCAACAACCCGAAGGCGGACGTTACACGGGAAAGGGATGAGAGCTCCAAATATGGTGATATGTGACCTTAATGTCACGAGTTGTCACCCGAGTCCGGGTGTCCGGGCTAGTCCGGGTGCAGTTGCGCGCGATTTCTGTGACGACGCGTGATATACTTCTCAGGATTTTATTGCATTTTCTCGCTCTCGATCAATTGCGATTGGTCCCCGACGTACGCATTGGTCCGATGCGACTCTCAATACGGGACTGCCACGCTGCCCACTGTCCTGCAGTGCCACATTCTCTCTCTCCTACGACATAGTACTCGGGTCGTGCTGCATTTATCCTCTCGGCAGCGAATAAACGTGTCTCGACGTGTCGCGTCGACACGTCCGGCGCGCGTCAACCTCTACAACGGCCGCGCGTATGAAGCACGAAGCGTGGCGGGTCATCGGGGCACGCTCCTTCGACGCATGCCTCATGTTGGTGACTGCCGCTCCTCCGCCGCTTCTCGGGGTACACGAACTAGCTAACCGTGTGCTCTCCGTTCTAGGTCAGCGCCTGCGAGCTCATCACTTGCTCTCGCGCCCCCCGTCTACGAGACTACGTCGTGTGTAGACAGGATGATTGTCGCAGTGCACGCCAACTCCATTCCGCCCCACGTCCCCGCCTGAGTCCCGCGCCGCATCTCCGCCCGAGTCGCGCCATCGTTTTTGCTCAGGACTACTTCAGCATTTTAGGCATTGGCGGGCATCGGCGTAGCAACAAAGCATCCCCGATCACACATCCTCCAGGCAAAGTCGTGTCAGTAGTCGCAGGGGAATCCCGGGTACGCCGTGCCAGCCCACTGTGCCACTCGATAAGATTCACTGAGTGAGCTGTAGACTGCCAGATTTCCTGACCCTCGGTACCTCTTCTGTCATCTAGGGAACAGCATGAGGATTAGGCACGCTCACAGAAGGAGCAGGGAATCTCCGTTGCAGATCCCGATCACAGCGAGGACCAAGAGTGCGGTAGTCAACAGGGCGGAGTAGGGCGTGCTGGCCGATGCACCACGACGCGTTGCAAGTCGCGTTCCGGACGCGTTAGAAGGGAAGGTGCCACTCCCGGCTCTGCGACGTTCCTCCGAATCCCACTAAAGGCGTCCCAATCCCCCTCCCCTCCCCCAACACCCTTCCTCTCTCTCATACACAGTACTCTCAACAGCACCATCGACCTCGCCCCCCATGAACTCCAACAGACCCACCGGTTCTCTTGCTGCGTGCATTCGCCGTTCGCCGAGTGTCCGGGAGCGTCTTCTTTCTCCTGACCGCGACGACCAAGGCGGTCGTCAGTCTCGCCTCGGCCAGAGCTACACACCCGTCGCGACCGGCGCCGAATCGAACCTCGGCTCGATCGCCCGAGGCGGCAGCTTGGACAGCGAGGTTCTTGTCGAGGTGCCCTCAATGCACACGGCGCGCGCAGTGAGAGCCCTGCCGAGTTTCCGGCGCGGCAGCACCGAAAACGATCTCGAGCTCGTCGAGGTGCCCTCAGCGCGCGCCCCATCCAGCATCCGAAGCGGCAGCGCAGACAGCGACATAGAGTTTGTCGATGCGCCCTCCATTCGCGCTGTGCGTATCCTGCCCCGTATTCGAGCTGGCAGCTCGGATAGCGATATCGAGTTCGTCGACACTCCCCCAGCGCGCGCCCGTGTCGGTGCCCCCGCGCAGGTTCTCGGCGATGATGGCCAAATTGTTGGTTCCTCCCAGGCACGTCAATGTTGATGACGGATACGTTATGTATGGCAATCTTACGTGTCCTCCACCCCATAGTCCGTTGTCTCCGCTGCTAGGGCCAATCGCGGCACTGAGGTTGCCGTGCGTGGTCTCTTGACATTTTATAAAAGATGCTGACATATTGTTCACTAGATTGAAGGCCCCCGTCGTTCGGCGTCTGAAGATGCTCCTCCTGTTCTAGGGCCGACGGCTCGTCTGCGTACTCCTCCTGCTGAGCCCTGTGAGTACATTGTTGCCCCCCCTCTCCACGGTATATTTGCGTATATTAAGTTCACGACACTGTTTTCGAAGCCTTCCACCCCTTTGCGCCGTCAGTGGTCACCTCCTCGCGCTTCATGCGTGACGTCATTGGTCTGCGGGTGTCTATGATTGCGGTAAGCACGACGTAATCGACTTCTTATTCCACCACGCTAATCATCATCGTAGCCCCTGCGCTCCAATGGGTACGGCCGCCCGGATCTTGTGATTCCGGAAAGAGAGCTGCGTGCTCTACTGGCCAAGTCCTTGGTTTGTACGTACCGTCGTTCCAGTCGCGCTTTTACTTCTGCTGACATGACACTAGGGTTCGTCGATCGTGAGTGCGTCTTCCGCGTAGATGACTCCCACGTAGTTTTTGTCGGCCGTGAACATGGCGAAGTGCGTCCTTGTTTGTTTTGTAGCGTCTTATCCCTTCTGATCTTGTCCTGTATCAGCCTGGCAGGGTTACCTATCCGTCGCTTGCTGTGCGCGAGCTGCGCAAGCTCGCCGAAGAACTCCCGAACGCCATGGTTACCACCGCTGCATCGGAGGACTTCGACGCGTACCTCTTCCACGCTAGGAAGTATTTCAGGAACGGGTGGTTGGAGGTCGTTGCGGTAATTGTTGGCGTCTTCCTTTCGGCTACGATAGTAGCGACCGTGGTCTATTGCGTGCTTCGCCTCGCCCGCGCCCTCATGTAACACACTGTGCTCCGTAATAGCCTGAGATTCGACTGCCCCATGTTTCCTTCATTGCGAGCTTCCTTGGTCAATGTAAACATATTTTGCCATATTTATACCTCTGAAGGCCTTTGTCGACATGACCGGAGGCAAGCTGGGACGCGTACGGGCAGAGAGCATTAACCAGAACTTAAATAGTAAATGAACGATACGGCAACATGGGTGCAACACATGATTAGCGAGCAACAGCGAATAGGCACAGCAGTTCGACAAACGCGGGATAACTGAGCGAAGACGACGAGGTACCAGTATTGTAGGGATGGTGAAGGAGGTAGCAGGAAGGGGGTATATGTGTGCAACGGTGTTAAGGTTTCTTGGCGGCCTATCAACGTTCGTCAACGATAGAGCAGGTCGATATACCATCGACTTACAAGGTGTTTGGTACTCCACTGTCGAACCGACTGGGCCAAATTGCGCCGGCGAGGTTTGGTGACTGGAGTGGGAGCCGTAGCGGCTGCCTCAGCCTGTTGCGGCGGCATGGTGGGGTTCTCCTCCGGCGGTGGCATGGCGGGATCCTCTTCCGGCGCCAGCTGTATGTAGGACTCCAGCTCTCCTACTTGGACGCGGATCCCATCGCGCGCAGCCTGCAGCGATCCCAGCAGAATACTCAGCTCACCGCACACGCTCGCAAGGCGATTGAGGCGGACTCGAAGCGCGTTGAAGTGAGCTTGCTCCTCTTCTCTGTTCCGAAAGGCGATATCGGAAATTAGAATCTCACTAAGGGTCTCATTTGAGTCAGGTTCACATGTGCATCGACTGTGAAGCTCACCTCATTGGAGATCCTAGGTCCCAGAGCAGCGTTGCGGCGTAGTAACGAGTGAACACGGTCGATCGGGGTCAGACTCAAGCCTCCAAGGATAGGCTGACCTTGACTCGACCCGAACGAATGAGAGCGAAGAAGTATGTTTCCCAGTACGAGACGTCGTAGGACGTCGTATGGAAGGTGATAGGGTCAACGTTCGAAACCGTCCCAGTCGTTGACGAGTAGGCTGTAGCGGAGCCTGCGGAGTTCTCGGTCATGCGGAGTTTTTGATATTAGAACCAGCTGTCACAGTGCTAAGCAAGCGCTGTACTAGGACTAGCCTGACCTCGAATCGCCCACCGCCGCGGCACCGCCGGTGTCCGAGTCGCATGGCAAGTAAGTACTGGTCCCCACTGTCCTGAGTTCGTTGCTCTGTTGACTCCGGGCTCCATATACGCCAGCATATGCATAGTGGTAGCGGGGCCTCAGGTTCACCACGGAGGTGGGCCTACTTACCCCGGATACGTAGCCTTCGCGTTCAAGCTCAAGTGCCATTATGCCTTCAACTTTCGGCGAATGGCTATTTTACTGACAATCGAACGCTTTTCGGGCACTCGTCAGATACCCGCTGTGTGGGCGCACATGAACATATTCGTTTGCATCGCACGCTGCATTGCGCGTGGGGAACATGCCGAGTCGAAACTTCGATACGCTACGATGAGTGGCGTGAATCCGTCCGGAGTACGCGCATAAAGCTCTGCAGCCAACGCCCAGGAACTTTCATTCCTCACCCCTTCCCCTCCATTCTGGGCACCCACTCTCGCTGATCATCTCACCCCACCTACGCTGAGGCAAGCACTGCTATACCTTTAACATGTCCGACATTCACGCCGAGGACGCTGTTACTGGCGCTTATGCACGTGAAGAAGCTGTCCGAGCGGCCAGTGTCGTCTTCGACCGAGACCTCGCTGTGTACGTGCCCCATTATCTACGGTGACTACGAAGCTGACCAGCACGTAGCCTGAGAGAGCAGTATTCTCTCCCAACAGATGGGCAGCAGTGGGCATCCGCCTTTGCGGCCCGGCTCGCGTCCAGGAACAAAGAATATAGGCTCAGAGTCAAGCAGGACCTTCACGCTGCCGCTCACAACCTCAAATGCCTTTACTCCAAAGGCGACGAAAGCGACAGCCAGACGACCTCGCACGTTATGAGCACCCTCATGACGTTCGTGATCGGCGCTCTCAGGTCCACCGCGTGCTTGAAGGCCCAGTTGAATGAGGTTCGCCTTCCTTCATCTGCATAGGCTCGGTGATTTCTAACATGTATTATGTGCCGCGTAGTATACTGTGCTCCACGACAAACTGACCAACACGGGCAGCCTTTCACTTCCCGACCGCGTCTTCATTCGGCGGTCATTCCCCGACCTCACAATGTGCCTCGACCACTTGGAGCAGGACGGCGATCTCGTGAAGAGTGAGTTCAAGAAGTTCAAACAGTCCTTCTACGTGATAGCATTTGAGGTTCGTTGCAAACAACACCGTCGTCGCGGGCGCCCTACTGACTTACCCTTATACATAGCACGAGCTCAAGAAGTGCCAGGAAGCACTGAGCGCTCGCAAGGCTATCCGGCAGAGCGTGGAGGAGAAAGTCCGCCCTTCCTTCAAGCTCCTTACCACCCTCCTCGCGGAGCGTGCAGCTATCGTCGAAGAATCCGCGGACTTGGGTCTGAATCAGACGATGACTTGGTTCGGTTCATCGACTGAGCGTGTCCCTCTCGACGAGTACAACCGGGAGCTTCAGCGGTACAATGTTCTCATCGCTCGTATTCAGGCCCACAAGACGCCGCACGAGGGGGCCGTTGCTCTCGTGGCTGTGAGTCGTTATACCATTCGACCACCGCTCGGGAACTGAACTCCTCTCCGCAGGAATTAGAGCGCGCTTGTCTCTATAGCCCTTCCACGCTCCCAGGCCCGGATGGGCAGGAGATACCGATCGATACTCTTTGCGGAGCGTTCTCCGCTTATGAGCGGATCCGCGGGATGTCTTCGGAGATGCTGCAGGTTCGTTTGAACCCCCTGCACTGGAGATAGTGCTCTCTAACATAGCAGCGCTATAGCTGGCCTCCCCGATTATTGAAACACTCGACAACTACCTGTCGGTCCTTCGCGCCGCCACGAAGACTATCATCGCTCTGGCTGATTAGAGGACGGGCGACCCCGAGGCAGACGTGTGGCAGAGAGTGTGTGTTTGTATGATAGTCTGGTTGTAGTGGAAGTCTACGCCTTCGAATGTTGAGAGATATGTGTTTCCTATCCCTTTTGCCCAATGCCTAAATTCTGCTCGCGCTATCCACGAGCGGATACAAGCGGATACACAGGCGCTTATGCGCCCGACACTTTTAGACGCTGTTCCTAAAGCGGAATCGCGGCGCGTACTCGAGGTGCCTGTTAAAGGCGCTCGAGTCAGCTCACCGACGACAACTCCATCACAAGCCATCGAACAGCAACTAGAAACCCGTCGCGCGTCCATGCGCTGCAGCGTTACCGATTGCGTCTCTTTTGCGGTACTAGGTCTCCCATGCTATGTTTATTGCAGCTGCCAGCAGAGTCTCCACCGCTCGCAAGGCCGCTAACGATCTCTCCCAGAAGAATTGTGTCTTCGCCTGGCCCTATATCCGCCTTCCTTCTGGTAACACTCGGCCGCCGCAAGGCAGCGGGTAGGACGACTTGGGCATGTCTTTCGAACGGGCTAGGCACTGGACGCGAGTCCTCTGGCCACGTGTCGTTCAGGATTATTAGTGTGCGCTGACCCAGTGGCTCATCATCCTGTTTCTCTTGCGCCCACTCGTTTGCCGCATCGACCCAGGTATGTCTCTCACTCCTCGAGTGTTGGTTAATCTGACCACATATTCCTGCCTATACGTCAGGTACCTCCATTACGATGCGATTCATGTGGGAACTCCTCACGGTCGTGGTCATCACTGCCATGGTCATCCCTTTGTCCATCATATCCGCCCCATACCTACTCTTCTCCATCTACGCACGTCAAATCCGCGTTAATTCGTACCAAGCTCACCTTGCGGCATCTTCGACCTCTATCCTGAACACCGCGATCACTATGTCTTGTCTCGTCTCGCCTATCTTCTTTGTCTCTTCTGCATGCGACGCGTCCCAGTGGGCGGAAGACAACATCAGCACCCCCCTCAGAGACATCAGCCTAGCTCAGCGTATCCTGTTCGACCAGCTGGTTAGAAGTACTCCCCAGCCACACATCTTCGCGACCCTCTTGGAGCTGGAGCATGCCGCCGACGTCGCCCTCGATGTCGATAGTTCGCTGCTGTTGCTCGAAGAAGGGTCTCTTCGCCTCGGAGGAATGGGCGACGTGCTAGCCGTGTCGGACATCAACAAGCTATCTCGCTCGCTCTCGACGTCGCTCCACAAGATTGTGAAGCATATTGAGATCGCTGTCGCACGGTATGCTTTGTGTCGACCTCCGCTACGTCAGTGTGCTAACTATGTATGCAGAGCGGTCTTCATGCATGAGATCATGATCCTTGGTCTCGCAACGATGGAGAGAATTCGAGTTCCCTTCTCTCCATCAGGACAGTACTCGACACTCGGGCGATTGGCAAGACTCTCGGTAAACGCCACGGACGACTCCGCCAAGTTTGCCATCATAGAAGTCAATCACGCGATCACGCTCACCGTCGCTCTGGCCACCGTTTCCCGTCGTTTCCGCCAAACTAGCCACGCCGACACCAGCTGCGGCATGATATCCCAAAGGCTGTGCCGGTCAATTGCACCCCTCTATCACACCGAAAGTCGAGTTGTATCTATCCTGGCGACTCTGAGGGTCCTACAGGACCTCCTCGTCGAGGGCCTGGGAGAGGATATCTCGGCCGGCTCGATGGAAACCCGCACCGACGACCCCCATCCTCTCCAGTTCACCCGGATCGTCCTCCAGGCTCAGCGAGATGCACTGAACGGTAACCTACGGCTCCTGAAGCAACCGAGAAACGTCGAGAAGCTTGAGCTAGCTGCAGATGTGGAGTGACTAGGTTTGGAAGCATGCGGGGTGAGACGGGCGGAGTGAGGCGAATGCAGGGCGGGTTGGTCATGGCGGGCGTGTGCGAGACGCGGGAGGACGCGGGAGGACATGGAAGGCAGGGGGGAGAGGTGCGCGAGGTGCGATGTGTGAGGTACGAGGCGCGAGAACGTGGGTAGGAAGGGGCCGGACGTGCGTGAGCTGCGGGGACGAGCTGCGGGGGACGTGCGCGAGACGAGGGCAGGAAAGGCGGGAAGGCAGGGTAAGGGCAGGATGTACAACAGAGGTATGACGCCAAATGTACCCCGATGTGCTTGTAGCGCTTCGAGGCTGTTCCGGTCAGTAATATGAAAAATGAATGGGTGCGGGCACCCAACACTTGAGTGCTGTGACACCGAGTAGCGTCGGCGGAGGTGCTTAGGCGCCGAGAGGCAGATGGGCGCGTGATTCGGCCACGCTCGCTCTGTCTCTCTTACTCGTTGCGCGATCTTGACTTCGAGGACTCTTGCCATTATGAATCTTGCTCGCCCCTTGCGGTTATCATTGTCTCGGTACAAGACCGTCTTGAAATGGGTGAAGTCCGCCGACGTCCGCGTCCGCTTCATAGTCGTCGTCTGGGTCCCTCCCATTTCTTTCGCGATTCCCCGCAGGTCCATCGCAAGTTCCCTGGGGCGCCGTTCGAGTGCGCCTAGCCTCCTAAAAGCTGCGGGATGCGACTTATTGGACGTAGAGAACAATCGCCGCCGGAGCGATCGAAGGATTGGGAACGAGGTACGGGAGCCTGATGTGCACTCAGCAAAGTGGTTCGAAACGCAGTAGATGGGTCGAGTGTGGTACGTTATAATCTCCCTCCAACAGTCTGTGAAGACCTACTAACCTTATACGATCGCGAAAAGCCGACACCGAAATCTACCGACGACGATTTGCCAATGCGGCGCGCGGGGCAGACACGTAGTTATGCCTCTCCGGGCAGTCACGGTAGGGAACTAACAATTCCTGCTACGCCAGTGTTGCTTACATAGTCTTATGTAGCTTTTGAGCCATCTGTGAATCGCCCATTCCTCTCGTGGTGTTGTCTTCGAGCGCCCTCTCGTCGCAGGTCATTGCGTGTATTCTCCGCACCCGCTAAAGAGCTCCTCTGGCGAAGCAACGTCGCTTTTGCTGACGGTGGATCCAGCGACGCCGCTCTTCCCGCTATACGATCGTTTCTTCCAAATATGAGAGGATCGAAAGACGGGGAGGGGAGTATATCCCGTACCAATGCGACCGTTGTCTGTGATATCCAAGCCGCCTACGGAGGATGACAGGACACCCGCCAGTGGAGTACTCTTCAAGCATGCAGCCCGCTGTCGACTTGCTCCGTGACTTCCCGCGTCGGAGCTAGACCGTGCGTGTCCGTTCCAAGGCGGTCCTTCGCGTACTCTCGTCTTGCTCGCGCTTTCAAGTCGCCCTCTTTCCGTTACCCCACCACCCGGACCGATTACCGCCAAACCCGGGCCAAGGAAGTGAGCACGCGGCCCTCGATTTTATAGCTACGTCCCTTACTGACGTATCCCAAGCTGTCTCTCTACTCGCATGAAGAATGAAGGTCTATCCGAATAAACAGAGCAGGTCCCTGTGGCGGTGTGCAGATCGGCGGCGGCGGCGAATGTACCGAATAGGTGTCGACGCCGGGGCAGCTTTCTTGTTCAGTGCTGCATAGGGATACAGCACTCGTGCCTACGGGTTTACCCTCCAGCCCTCTCACTCGACCTCCTCGTTGGCCACCAAGGATGCGGCCCTTCAGCACGACAATATGTCCACATCGATGCCGGTCGATTCACCCACCACCCCTCCTTACACTGAGACGCCTGTCCTCACTGAGGGCATCGCCTGTGCTGCGGGATTATCCTGCATAGCACGACGCTGTCGCGGGGCCCCTCGTCCAGGACTGGAGATTGGATGGCGGGAGATGGCCGTGCATTGCGTCCGGAGGTAAGGCCGCCGAATCTACCGCCGGTCCCCGTCATGCCTCTCATCCTGTACGGACGCCTTCTCACGTGCTACCCCGTCCTCTGAAGCATTATCGCAGCCTCTGTGGGACGCAGTCCGCCAACGACACGAGCCACCCCCGAGTCTATCTGGGGCTTCGCCAGCTCGCTGCAAGCCAGGAGCCACGCCGGGTGTTAGTAGATGGGGCTCCGCGCGCTGCGTCGCGTCGTATCGTAACAGCCAACGCAGATAGTGGCCCGGGCTAGCAGGATCTGCCGAGCCCGACGGGTGCGTGGGGCGTCCCTAACATGACCAGTTCTGGGGAAGATGTCCCTCAGAATAACTCGAAGACGACTGCGGCGAGGCGGCGTCGGTTGAGGGCGTCCAACGCGCGGGGACTATGGAGGCGCACGCGCGGGACAGCGGCGAGGGGCTGCACGACCAGACGAGCCCGTGTTGTGCGCGTCCGCTACTTACTGATTTGTTCGCCGCGCGTTCGTATGCTAACCACTCTTCTACAAACACTCCAGGCGACGGATAATTCGCACGTCGCCCTCGTCTCACTCACGAAGGTGCTCAAGTGCGCAAAGGACGACGACATCTGCACGCTCAAGGTCGCCGACAACGCCGACAACGCCGACAACCTCTCCCAAGAGTGCGCTCGCGTCCTTTCATTATCATTAGCACGCGCTGACTTTGCGCAGACCAGGACAGGATCGCGGAGTATTAGATGAAGCTGATGGACATCGACGCGGACACGATCGGGACCCCGGACACGAACTACAACGCGTTCGTGACGATGCCATTGGGCGAGTTCGCGCGTATCGTCCCCATGACATGTCGCTGCTCGGCGAGTCTGTGCGCATCGAGGTGTCCAAGGAGGGCATCCGGTTCGTGTCCGACGACGGGGCGGCGACGATGCGCGTCCGTGCGCTGACGAGTCGTCTGTCGCGCGAGTCGCGCAAGTCGTGTGCCGCATATGTATCAACCTACTCCTACCGACGTCCACGACACGGAGCTGTGTACACAAGTCTGCGGTGTCGTCATGTGTCCTCAGACGGACGCCCGACGGCGTCAGGAACGATGGCTAGCCCACCACGTAGTGACTACGGACACCCCGCGTGGAGTACGCCGTCCATAGCCAATATACGCGGGCATCCTCTTCTCCTCCCGCTCCAGCCTCGAGCTCGTGTGCGTTCATTACGGCGCGATAGAAGGTGTGTCACACTCGTCTGGTACGACTTCAGGCTACCCCGATGCGAGTAGTACTAAGGATATTCGTTTCACAGCTGGTCCAGCCTCTCCCAAAGCACATAACTTTGACAACGTTGCGTGCGTTGGCCTTTCTAACGGACTGAAACCTGCACAGATCGTGGCCAGGCCATCGCAGGTGGCGCACGGAGTGCCTAGAAAAGTGAGTTGCTTGCATGCATGCCTTGCGGCACCGGGTGCTCACCCCTCGATACGCTCCGCTGCAGCCTCGAATGCTGTCGCAAACGACGCTGTCGACACCCCCTGAAGCACGATGGCTATACTAGCTAAGTACTGGCACTATCCGGGCGTTAAAAAAAGTCTTATCCTGGTCGATTGCAGGTGGCACGTCTAAGGACTTGTACGCTGTGGTCGGCCCTCGCCACGCATGGCGGCGCCCTTCAGCATACACTCTTGCATCGCGCTGCTCGCTGCTCGAGTGTATTAGTCGCCTTGCTATCAATGTCGCCGTCGCCATCGCCGTCGCCGTCGCCGCCATCGCCGCCCTTGTTCCCGGACCCGACAAGATGACCGTAATGGCGGTCGCTGGGTTTCCACCTAAGGATATACTCCTCACGGTGCATGTTCGGGCAGTAGGGTCTGTAGCAAATATGCGGCGCTCGGCCGGGCTGTCCTCCGCGCGCTCGTGTATCCATATCGTCCCGTACTGCGGCGACGTCAACGCCCGGGGCTGAGCCCGACGTTGACGTTCAAGCTACTGAGTACCTCGTATATCACACGTAGACATCGGAGACCGTCTATATCTGGACACCGACGGCGTCATTCCCGTCGCTTTCATCGACGTGCACGCTGCGAGTCGCTGCGCGACTCGCACCCCCAATTCGCGAACCAATTCGCGGCGCGAGTCGGAACACGAATCGCGCCCGCTATGTTCTGCCCGAGAACATTGCGAAAAACTTGCAAACAATTCCTGCCATGTTTGTAGACTGAACATGGCGAGATTATGGC
>MNAD01000080.1:0-15184 GCA_001895945.1 Trametes pubescens
GGGGGAGCGGGAGTTCGGGATTTACGTACGATCTCATACGCGCGACGCGTCGCAGTCATGTGACCGCGGCCGTCGCATTCTGAATTTTGGCACGGAAGAAAGCAATAAGTACTCGGGGCTGCTTGACAGCTGCTTACTTCAGAAGGTTAAGGATCATCGCTATCGTCAGCACGCGTGAACTGATGATCTGGAAAACTGTAATGACTGCTACAGTCAGAATACAAGAGAAAACTTTACGTTCACGTCCACACGCGCTCATACGCTGACTAGCTGCCCATCTGGTCCTATCTGTTGGAAGTCTTCCTTCTCAACTTCATCGATGTCGCCAACAATCTCCACGCCGGCCTCGAGAGCACTCGGAGTTCTGCTCTTTTTTCGGATCGCCCGAGGTGATGAGGGAGCGGGAACCTCTGAGGCGGTTTCAAGCTCTGTTGAGCGTAACGGTGTTGGCGCACGGATCTCGGGGGTCGGCCCAGAGAAGTCTTTGCCAGTCATACGGGACAGGGTCTCGATGTCTAAGAGAGCTGTGAGAACTACCGACGTACATGTACGGGACGGCGGGGTACGTACCGTATGGTGTACGATTGTTGAGACAGTACGTGATTCTGGCAGAATTCTTCTTGTCCTCGGCTTTGAACTTATTCTTGCACGCCTTCCGGTCCCGTCCGGGTAGGACATACGAAATCAATTCGTAGTTCTCCCCAAATTGCGAGAGTGCCTACAGCGGAGCGTAAGTAAGGATACACGAAAGATATGCGATTGGGCTCACATCGTAGAACAGTTCAGTCTCTTCGGCACTCCAGCGAGACCCCCGAAGTTTCTTGCTATATGTCGCCGAATTGACGAACTTCGTGAAGTCCGACTCCTCTACATGCGTATAATCATCCGTTTGGTGCTCCTCATCGCGGTTGACGAACAGCGATTGCTCGTCGATGATGGTCTCGCCATTCGCGCCTATGCGGACTTGAACGTTGAAGCGACTGACAGCCATATCTGCACCGTAGTCGAAGCCGTCCACGCCCTTCTCGGCTGATTCGTCTTCGTCAACCCCGGAGGCTGATGCGTTTGCATCCAGCGCAACGGACGCTGCGCGCGAGGCCGAGTCTGAAGCATCCTGTTCCGCCGGCTTCTGACTTGCACTCCGAGCCGCCCCTTCCTCATCTTCTGCGTCCCTGCCATACTTCTTCGCCTCCATAGCAGCCTTCATACGGGCCCGCTTGTCCCGATTCGACGCACGCCAGGCGGCATGGTTGCTGACGATCTGGGCTGCTTTACTGCTCACTCGTCCACGTCCGTTGTCATCGCACAGCGCGGCCATCGTGATCGTCGTGGGGTCCAGCTCCTCGCCAGGGTCAGCTTCTGCATTGAACGGAGGTGGTGAAGGGGCGCGCTTCCGGGAGCGACGGGGCTCTGCCGTCTCGGAGCGTTTGCGCTTCTTCGACCCGGTCGGAGAGGAATTCTGGTCGTCTTCCGTCGCAGCTTTGCGGACGCGTTTCTTCTTCGGGGGCGCATCGCCACCTTCAGCGTCGTCTTTTGTAATTTGTAATTTAATCACAACTCTCGAGAAGGAATGGAACTGTGCTCACGATCAGCTCCTTCCTCTGCAGTTGCTTCTGCCGTATCCGACTTCTTCCGCTGTGTTCGGCGTGGCCGTGCGGCCTTCACAGCAGGAACGTCGCTGATGCCGACATTTGGTCTGGAACCCGCAGACGGTTCACCGGGAGGGCTGTCTTGCGGTTGTAGAGGTGCCAATCCAGCAAACGCCGACGGACCCATCAACAGTGGGTCGATCTGAGAAGAGTCGATGGTGTACGGCACGGAGGACGGTGGGCCGTCTATGTTAGCAACGTGCTGTGGAAGAAAAGCGAGTGGGTCTGAAGAGTAGCTCGGCCCCGGATGCGACGGTGCTACTGGCATGACAGGCGTAGGGGCTGGGGGGAGTGTTGGTGCACGAGCCATGGTTCGCGAGGGCATGCTGATCGCGATGCCAGGCTGGGCAGAGGACGGCTGAGATGTACCAATTCTAGGGGGCATTCGCGACGGCATAGGGATGATTCGCGCAGCAGGAGGTTGACTAGGGGGTGCGCTAGGTCCCGCCATGGGGACTGCTTGAGACGTCGGTGCCTCAAGTGCATTGGCATCACCACCAGTGTTTACGGCGGTGACAGAGTGGGGTGAAGGAAACGGATCTGCCGAAGGCCTTTGTGGAACGGAGGAGGGAGGAGGCATAGCCGAGGGTGCCCTGGGAGGTCCATCTTGTGTATTTCGTGGAATACTCGGGCCCGGCGTTGCTGACGACTCCGGGAGAACTGAGGACTGGCGAGATCCTCCTCCGGCTCGTGGACGCGGCTTCGCGACAGGCCTAAAGACCGTACTTCCCTTCTCTACGCGATAGGTGAGCAGCGTACACGGAACGAGCCGGGAGAACCACTCACGAACGCGTTGAGACATGCAAGAAGGCTACTCCAAGAGTAATCAAGAGACGTAGAATATGCCCGGGCCGCGAGACGTTGGAACAGTTGGGAGAGCGCGGAGGTCACCAGAGAGTCGAGACGGTAAAGGTTAGAGAAGCGCAGACGGGCGCCTGCGATCTACGCTCGTTCTTTACCACCATCCCCCACCATCCCACACTACCCATCTCCGCCTGTTGCCGAATCTACGACTTGCTACCTCGTCTGCTCTGCTCGTGCTGTGTCTGTATTGATCTCACTGGAAATCTGGGGTAGTCTTTGTGGTATAAGGACATCGCCATGCATCGTGCCGTTGAACTACCTACAGGCCCACAGCCTGGATGGGAAACCAGTGAATCACATGCCGGGGAGACGGATCTCAAAAGCGTGTCGGAGAGGTTAGCTACTGGCATACGCTAGCCAACATTCGGTACTCATGCGCAGTTCCTCAGCTTGGTGGTGTTACAGTCTTTGAGACAATGTATGTTTTACTCTCACCTTGAACTGAGGGATCCCGTACCCATGGATCCACAGCACGTAGCAAATGGGTTACAACCATGTTTCCAAAGTTCTCCGTGAAAACGCGCAATGGGAAAACCCCCGAAGTGACCCCGCCCCCGCATACGATCAAAGCTCACGGAAAGTATGATATCCACGTCGGGCCTCATGTGTACCATGACACAGCAATCTACGAGGTTCACTACCTCCCTGTTGTTGAACCTATCGCTGAGGGGTCGCAGAGTAGGTCGTTGGCTTGTTCGCATATGTCGCATTTGTCCGACGTTGCATACAGCTATACAACAGCCCTGTCACGCTCAACCTGCAACGGCCAGTGGTAGCGGCGTGCAAACATCCCTGTCATCCATACCTTTCCCCGCTGGCACCTATGTTACCCCAGCGCTATCCTCCAAGGTGTCTGTTGCCGCACAAAGCAACCCAGTACTCGCGAATCTACTCAAAGCCGTGATCAGTCGCACTGCTACCGATGACCAGGTGAAAACGCTAGGCCTCCTGATCCAGTCTTTAGAGGGTGTACAATCGCTGGAACAGCCTAACCCCACGCTCCTCGGCATGTCCACAGCCCAATTTTCCCCACGATCATCCTCGCCAAAACCGTTTGACATAGTCCTCGAATTCCACGAGCGATCCTCCGACCGCTTTATCCTCCCCCGTGGCGATGTAGTATGTGAGTTAGCGGCATCGAAAACCGAATCGCCATACAGAGCGTCGGACGTGATCATCACCTGCTGTGTGCCGTTTGCAAACGCGGCAAGCCTACAAACGACCCCGCTGCATACAGAGCCTCCGGACAATGTCACGCCCGAGGTTGTCAGTTTCCGGATTTCGCGAGTCTCACAGGCGGTATGGGAGCTTTTGTCTACATGGGCGGGAGGTCCACAGAAGATAGAAGAGAGCAGAGTCAAACTAGCGGAGATCGTGAGTACCCGTCTATCCAATTCGAATATACGTCTCAAACGTTGACACGACGCCACAGGCGAAGCAAGCGGGCCCACAATTGTATCTCAAGCATCGATTGCCAGAGGGCGAGCTGCTTGAAGAAATTCGGGTTGTAAGCCCTATCAGCTGTCCGTGTGCGCTGTGTTTTCATGACGTCGTCCAGGCCGTGGCTCCGTCATATACCTTCAGGCCCGTCAAGCCGGCGGGAGCGGACAGCAATAAGGCGAAGCGGAAATCTGTAACAAGGAGACCCACAGTCTCAATCGCTGCTGCCCCGTCTGCTCCTCCAGAGAAGCCACCGCCGCCACCCGTGAAAAGACGTGCTCAACAGAAGAGCAAGGCTCCAGCGCCTCCTCCTATTGCCTGTCACTCCTGCGGTCAGCGGGATGTACCACTGATGATGGGCGGCAGTAAGCATTTGCCACACGTTAGACATTTTGAGACTCGCTAACGTACCTCAGGATTCTGCAGGGAATGTATCAACGCAGGAAGGGCCATCACTGAGATCCCCCAGGTTCAGCCTAACAGAGCAAACTCCGGGAAGCCTTCCACGCCTGTCCCTTACACCACCCCAATTGCCGTCGTCCCTGCGCCCCCATTCGCAATACAGTGGGTCGCGGAAACAGGGACCACTGCGCCCGTTGGCACCTCTGCGGCGCCCGCGGTGCCTCCACCACCTACGTATTACCCACCGTACCCACCGTCAGCCTCACCATCGCACGCCGCACCACCAGGTTGATCCGTAAAGAATATACTGTATAAGTGGTTGTATCCTGACTACCCATCCGTTGTACAATAACCATAACCACCATAACCAATAGTATAATGATACAAGCAGAGCGAGATCGATAGCGCTATGTAAACAGGTTCACAGTCCATCCCATCCACCAGATGACAACGCCCGACTGCGCGAGGAGAATGCAGCACTCGAGGAGGACCGCGCACCACTGTATTAGGAGTCCGATAATGTAGACGGGCATCGCGATCCACCACAGACCTGCGTTGGTGATCCAGGGGAGGTTGGAGGCCATGGTGAGCGACGCGGCGAAGCGCACTTGGAGGAACGTGATCGCGACGCTGAGGAAGGAAAGGAAGAGGAGGCCGACCCAGTGGCGGAACGAACGTCGCGGAAAGCGCTGGATTGGATATCGTTTGGGCTCGCCGGTGAATTCGTTACGGTACCAGGGGATGATGAGGAAGTCCTGCACGTCTTCGCCGATGACCTTGCCGTAGTTGCGCCAAAACGGCGTGACGGTGTCGAGCAGAAGCGTGAGCGCGTCCAGCCCGAAGTCCCAGAACTGCTGATAGTGATTGCGGTAGTTCTCTTCTAGGGCAGCCAGCTGCGACAGCTATCATTGGGGGTCAGTGTGGGTGCGGCACGTCATATACGTGGAAAGCGTACCTCAGGGTATACCAACGACGTATGGGCAAGAGTGTCGTTGTAATCCTTCTTCACCGTCGCGTGGACAGCCTTGACTCGCTTGAGCAGCGAGGTGACCTCTTCCGCCTTCTGTGCGAGGGCTTCGCGCTGGGCGCCGAGTTGCTCCAGAGCCCGCATAGCAGCTGCGATCTGGTCGTCGAACACGTTGCCTGTGCATTCGGCAGGGTCACAGTCGATATCGTGCGCGTGAAGGAAAGACTTTAAAGTCTCTCGCTGTCGCTGGATCCGGGCATGGATATCCTCGACCGCCTCCCAGCCCTTGACGCGGCGAGTCGCTCCGGTGACTGCAGCTGGATCGTGCACGAACGCGTCCATGACCTCTGAGGGTATCTTCGGGTATGGTATCTTCAGTAGACCTGATAGAACGCTTTGCACGGAGTCGTACTCGCGGGCACTGGTCGTGACGCGTTGTAGGAGATGTCGAATGCGGTAGTTCTGCGATATGGTATCCTCCAAAACCCTGCTAGCGGTCAGGATAAGAGATGATTGAGGGAAGAACCAGGCGGCTTACTGGGCTTTAATCTCGTACTCTTCCCGCTCCTTGTGCTCGTCCGCTGCGCGCCGTTGCTTCTCCCGTTCTCGTACAAAGATATCCCTAGACGAAGGCAAAGATGTCCGATAACGGCGGCGAGGCAACCGCGTTTGTGCGGGGACGTCCTCATTCGGCGCAGGAGTCTGACCAGGCGCACTAGAGAAGATGGTAGTACTCTGGGTCGCGGTTGGAGGTTCGTCGGCGCGGAGAGTATCCTGTTCAGACGGCTTCGCATCCATGCCATCCGTTGGGAACGGGGAGCGCTCGTCCCCAGACTGCAAGTTGAGGCTGGTCGGTCTGCTGTTCGGCCTGATAGTAGCCATCTTCTGGTGCCCGTAATGACCGTCATCCGAAGCACTATGGCCCTCGGAGGCAGAGTTCCGGGCGGACGAGAGGTTGTCGTCGCTGGACCGACGGCCAAGTCGCCTGCCGAAACCGCGCAGATGCTTGCGACTGCTGTTCGGCGAGGCGCCCTTGGAAATGAGGCTGTAGAGCGAGCTACGCGCAGAGTCGACACCTGTGGCAGGACTTCGCCAGTTCCTGCTGAAGCCTTCGCTACTATGCCTCGAACGGGGACCAACGGACTCCCGGCCGGACTCGACAAGAGGTTCGAAGGATACTTGCGCGTCATACGAAGACCTCTTCCGTGATATAGCTGGCTCGAGAGAGTTTCGAGGAGACGTCCAAGAGTAGGTACTCGTGGAGGGTGAGCGCGCGTCGGTGAAAGATGGAGTCCCTGGTGACGCTGGCAGCACGACCTCATCCTCGGGGATAGTAGACATAGTGTGAGGAGACGCGTGTGACTTGACGTATTCCTCCATGACAAGCGCGGTAGGAGACCAAGCCGAGTTACCAGCCTTCGGAGCGCCATACTTATCCCACAAGTGTTTCATCCAAGTCGAAGGCTCCATCTTGTCGAGGGTCGCCTTGACGGTGTCGTCCTGCTTGCGGTACCACCGTGTCACATCATGAAGATTGGCACCAGGATTCTTCCCTCGGGGTAGTAAGGCCTGGTACTTCCTCTCTAGTTGGTCGCTTGTGATCGAAGCTTTCCGAAGTGTGTGAGCTTTAGCCCGAGACCGAATCTGCTGAAGCTTGTCTGCGGTCGAAATCCAAAGTGAGTGCCTGAGGCGTCTACTGCAAAGTTAAGCCAGCTTACCCGCATAAATAGATTCTTGCTTCTCGACCAAGTCCTTGGAGGCTAGAGGCGCTTCCTTACCCTTGCGCTTGGTGATGGATATAGACCAGCGCCGTTCTCTGGCATCCTCGGGAGGAGGTATCGCCCAGTCGAGCGTGGCGCCGCCATTGGAGGAGGATGGGACGGGATGCAAGGGCGCAGTACCGACGGAAGGGCTGAAGTCCACCTCGGAGTCACCTGGGAGCTCGGTTTGCCGTGGAAATGCATGTGCGGTGATGCCTTGCCCCCGGAGTGGCGATGAGGTTGCGGATACAGAAGACAGAGATGCGATATCCGGGCTGCCACGATATTCGCCCTGGGCGGGGCTGGACTGCAGGCTCCTGAGTCGCGCCTCACGACGCGCCTTGAGCCGCATGGCTCGTTGGACGTCCTCCAGAATAGCCGGGTCTGTGAACACGGCTCTGTTACACACATGGAGCGATGACTATGCAAGGAACAACATGCCTTCGCGTGCTACACTGTCGTCAGAAATCATACATAGACACAGACGACAAGTGTGGCGACTCACATAGGTCATACTCGTTGGAGAAAGCCTCAGTCAACCCATTTCCGACTGCCTTGACAAACTTATCGCGCTGGTCTCCTCTCCTACTAAGACTGACTGTTCTTCTTGACAATGAACTGCCTATATGCCCGTCCTTTGCGCGAGGTTGCTCGAGCCCATCCACGCCGTCTACCGACCTAACGCGCCGCCTCTTGTCGTCCAGCTTGAATATCAGGGAGCCATCGTTGTTGCCATTCCGAGAGCTTGCCAGTATCGGAGGTGGACCCAGGCCTAATGTCTGGAAGCTTCCGTACTGTCTGCTGTCTGCCTGCGTCTGGTCCGCCGGAAAGCGGATGCGTGAGGGTCGGCGGGGCGGAGACGGAGGCGTGACAGGGCGGTCGATGCTCGAAGTTGAAGGCCCAGCCTCCGCCATCAATGCCTCCCTGAGGAACGTCGGTCGAACACGCTGTCGCTAGAGAGCGGGAGGAGGTAGAGAAGAGTTTGGTGCAAGCAGCGTCGTACTCCGAAATCCACGGTGTCCACTCTGCGCCCCGCAGTTCCTCCATTCGGTAACTCGGCCGGCATCGCGGCCCGCTGATTTCTACTGAACGCCGAGCGCCTATTAATACACTCGCGATACGTTTACAGCCAGGAGTAAGTAGTCACAAATAGGACAGCAATGTCCCGGGTCCATAGTTTGTGCAAAGAAAGCGAACTCCAGCCAAAACTTCCGCCCACCCAGTCGCGGTTTTTCCCTTATCATCGCATCCGAAGCCCACTCAATCCAGCCGTGCACGCGACCGCGACGGCTCCGACTTGCATCTTCTGCGCGGGACGATGCCGGTGCCATAGAAGGAGCCTCCAAGCTCACGCCCACCAACACCCACAGCAGACGACATGGACTCTGCACGCGCTCTCCGGTATGGATTGAACCGAGGGAGAGGGGGTAGTCGCCGCACCATGTCCATGATAGCGGAGGCAGGAGTCGCCGGCGGGGGAGGTGACGGTGACACCATAGAGCCTCTGGAGGAGGGCCGCGAGAGAATGCGCTGCACCACGGAGGAGCGACACTGATATGGCCGGCGCTTCTTTACCGCGACGAAAGGGGACTGGGCTGCCCTTGCTTGTTCCTCGTAAAGCCTGACACGTTCCGCAACTCCCAAGTAGCCACCTATAGATCAGACGCACATGAATTCTTTGAACTTCACACCGTAAAGCCACATATAGATACTCACCTCCAGAGGAACCAGCGTCAGACGCTACCAAGTCGCGACTCTGCTCAGGGAAGGGTATATCCACCGGTCGCAAGCGGGGGGTTGGCGGCGGCGAGTTTGCTGGGGACGACGTGCATGACCAGGGATGCGATGGAACCAGTTCGGGAAGTCTCCGGGGCGTATACACGTTCTCCGTAGCCCTGGTCTTCAAGGCATGTCGAGCTTGCATGCGCTGCTTGTGCCTCAGCGCCTTCGTAACGTCCTCTGTACTGTACGACTCTGACGACTCTGAAGGATAACGTCAGCGGCATAGGAGAGAAGAAGCGTAGGCCACCGACCTTCTGAGCCGCTCACTGTGAAGCTCCCTCGTCTGTCAACAATGCAGCTGAAGCTAGGTGACGCTGAACGCCGCTCGGCGTTCGAAACTTCTTGAGTAGCCTGCTTTCTAGGGATGGTGAGGGGGGGAGGCGGCATTGCAGACCTCAGAGTCGAAGTGGAGGCTGTCGCGGCCCGCGGTCGTGGCTCATAGATCACAGTAGGACGAGAGTTGATATAGAGGCCACTGAGGAACATGCCGGCAGTTGAGCTGGATAGGTGGCTAAATGGAAGGGTTGGCGGTGTCGGGGATATCTGCGTTTGGATACCTCGAATGGAGCAGAGGACGCAAGGGCTGTGTCGCACGACGAGGAGCCAAGGACGGAGGTGGTGGTGGGATGAGGATGAAGAGGTGAGTGGGTGAGCAGACCGGTATTTGAACTATTTCCAAGTCCAAGCAGGCAGCCATAGAGTGGCCGGAGCTTCCCCACATTGGCGCCCTGAACAAAGAGCTCAACTTCGCATCAACACTTACCCCGGCATACGGACCAGATAACAACGGCACTGTCAAAACGGGACAATAGGAATATATCCGCAAGCCCGCCTTAGGCATATTTGACGTTAATATCCAAATGACCGCCGCTACTTCCATGTCGACGACATATCGAATAGATTGCAGCAAAAAGAAATAAGCACTCGCACGCGGCATTCGAAGCGGCACACATACCTCTAACAATGCCTTGATATCGTAATGGGTTAACTGATGCACATTGCTCCAACAGTCCGGGCACTGCAGGCGAGTATAGTGCAGCGAGATGGATAAGTACTCCGGGCGTGCTCTACCGAGGAAGACGCGCCAGAGCTTGTCGACGTTTCAACAGTAAACGAATGAACATGACCGTTGTAAACGCCGAGAGTGAATACCTGCCAATTACTCAGCAAACATGATATAGTGTACATCAGCCACCAGACCTACCAGGTAACGATGTACGAAACATGCGAGTTTCTGACATCCACTGTAGGTGATCTGCCCACAGGCAAGCCATGCGATATTCGTGAAGACGCATCCCCAGCATGGCCCTCTAATATACATGAGAAATGCCCACGCGAATGCCCAATTACTGACGCACCAAAGACCTCCTCGATGAAGACAGGCTGCACTCCTGACGCTTCACCGCCCACATGCGCAGCCATAGCATCCACGTCCGCCCAATACCATTTACCTTCGTCGGGGTGGTTGTCTGGCGTGAACGAGTTGCGCGGCTGCGCGGTACGCAGCATGCCAAGGATTTCTACCTCTCCTTGTACGGTGCTCTGGTTTTGCTTCGCAGTTTGCGCAAGGTCCTTGCTGACGAAGCCACGGTCGACAAGAACGGTCGAGCCATCGGTTCGTACAAACGGCACTACAAGGTGGTAACCGATGGTGCCGTCTCGTACTCTCGGACCCAGGAGGATGGCATGGGCGTTATCCCACCGGCCTTTCAGCACTACCTTGCGGAAGGAAAAGTCGGGAAGTGCTGCGAGACTATGAGAATGAATTTTAGCATGAGGATGGCGCGGGGCACTTCTGGGAACACACTTTATTTGCGGAGGTAGAGGCATGGGCTCGCGCTCTAACTTCTCCTCAAGTTCGTCAATGAGCGCGACCTTCCACTTCAGTCGCTGCACCTGCCACGTTCCAAGTGCGAACGTGAAGATCGGCATGATACCAATCAAGATCATGGTGGGCGTGATCAACGGTTCGCGCTTGGCCTTGTACGTCTGCGAACTGCCCTCTGTCGCGAGCATGCGCTTCGAGGGGCGCGTTACATTCCACCGCAGAGAAGAGGCTCCGGCCCGTGGCCGTGCAAGGGAGGATGCCAAGGAGCGCAGCATAGCGAGGAGCACCCAAGGAGCGTATGGCCTGTGAGGTAGAACTCGCGCCAAGTGTCCCCGAGCTGAGAGAGGTTGAGAGCGGGAAGCAGAAATAGCGGAGCGCAGCTGGCGGAAGGGTGGTGGCTGGGCGCGACGCGTCGGGCGCCTGCATGGGGACATGAGAAGAGTACGCAGCCGAGGCCGTACACCTCCTGCTTCCACCCCAGATATACCCCCTGTGCTTCCTCTTAAGCCCCGGTGTACACACCAGACATGTGCGCAGCTGTGATCGTCTTACCTCTACGCATATGGGTCTCACCCGTCACCACAGGTCACGTCGGAGTGATTTCAATATTGACGGCGATGAAGTCCATTACCCGACACGACCAGTGGACAAGGACAAGGCCGAGGCGGAACTTGTTGTGAACATCAAGAAGGCGACTTCAGCAGAGGAGACGGCGCCCAAACAGAAACACGTCCGGAGTGCGTCCGCATGTTGCCCAGTTCACGGACATGCACTGACCTCATGCCTGCGCAGAGGCCATCGTCTACACCTGGGACTATCACTCTTCGATATCATTCTGGACTGGCCTGAGAGTACAGCCTATTCTGTCTGATGAGGTCCAGACGTTCAAGGCTCTGATCACGGTGCACAAAGTACTTCAAGAGGGTCACCCCGTGGTACGTGCGCCACATTCTGTATTATCATCCGTATTAATGTCCCCGGGCAGACTATCAAAGAGGCACATGGACAGACCGGGTGGCTTGAGACTTGCGCTCGGACGGTCGGACATGAGACGGCACGCGGTGAGTGCAGCCATGTAGCTTGGCGTCATGAGTACTCATCTCCTGTCCAGGCTACGGACCCTTGATCAGAACATACGTACAATTCCTTCTTGCCAAGTTACGCTTCCACAGACTTCGTCCGGAGTTCAACGGTCTCTTCGAGTATGAGGAGTACATCACGCTTAAGGGCATCGACGATCCGAATGAGGGGTGAGTTGTCATAATTCCTCCGAGAGATATACTACTTACTTATCGATGTCAGCTACGAGACCATCTCTGACCTCATGGCTCTGCAAGATCAGATCGACTCTTTCCAGCGCATGATCTTCGCGCACTTTCGCTCTGGCAACAATGAGTGTCGTATATCCGCGCTTGTCCCGCTCGTGAAGGAGAGCTGGGGTATCTACCGGTTCATCACCAGTATGCTCCGTGCTATGCACCGAAGTGAGGATGCCGAAATTGCAACGGCGAACCTCAGGATGAGCTGACAAGGCGATAGGAACGAACGATACTGACGCACTTGAGCCCCTCCGGTCACGGTATAGCCAACAACATTACGCTCTCCGCAAATTCTACTATGAATGCTCTAACCTCAAATACCTCACCGGTCTTATCAACGTCCCCAAGCTTGGAGCCGTAAGCAACAGTTAAGTTAGAACATGGTTTGTAATTTGACATTACGTCCTACTTAGGAACCTCCGAACCTTTTGGACAACGGCACTGCTCCAGATCTACCTGCTCGGCCAACTACCGCGCCCGTTAAGTCGCCACCTCCTGCAACGCCTCAACCTGACGCGGCAGAGGTACGAGAACAGGAGCGCATGCTCAAACAATATGAGCAACAGCAGGCTGCTCTGATGGCCGCGCGCGAAGATGAGGAACGCCGCCGGAGGGAGATGGAAGAGCAGCAGCGGCGTGAGTTCGAGCAGCGGCAAGCGGAGCAGGCCGAACGCGAGCGCATGGCGCAAGAGCAGCTCGTACAGCAGCAAATGCAGCAGCAGATGATGCAGTACAGCAACCAAGCTGCGCAACAAGTGCACGATCTCGAGCGGGAGATCCTTGGCATGCGTGGGCAGTTTGAGCGGGACCAGCTCATGCTCGAGCAGTACGACCGGGTATGTCCTAGCTGTATCTTAAGGTGTAGTATAACAACTGATCGCCGGGCATGCAGAGAGTGAAGGCATTGGAGAGCGAGCTCAGCAGCGTCACGGCCAACGTCAACTCTCAGATGATGTCCAAGGACGAGCTCATCCGGCAGCTGCAGGAGCAGGTCACAATGTGGCGACAGAAGTACGAGGGCCTGGCCAAGCTTTACAGCCAGCTCCGCGCGGAGCACCTCGATATGCTGTCCAAGTACAAGCAAATGCAGCTCAAGGCCAACTCGGCACAGGAGGCCGTCGACAGGATGGAGCGCATGGAGCGCGACCTGAAGGCGAAGAACCTCGAGCTTGCAGACATGATCCGCGAGCGCGACCGTGCGCGCTTCGATCTCGACCGTCAGAAGGCGGGCCACAAGGACGAAATTGACCGTCTGCGTCGCGAGATCAACTTTGCGAACGAGCGTGCCGAGGATGCCACGAGGTCAAAGAGCTCGGAGGTGTCGGGCGTGCTGTCCAAGTATAACCGTCAGCTCACTGAGCTCGAGGACTCCCTCCGTGTATGCCATCTCCGCTTGTTGTTCGAGGGCTCATGCTAACGATTTATATAGGCCAAGCAAATCCAGATCGACGACCTTCTAAGCAAGCTCGATAACGCAAGCGGTGACCTCGAACGTCTGCGTGATGAGAAGGACCAAGAAATTGCTATCCTCCAGGAGGGTATGGATGCTACCATCCAGCAGCTCCATGACGCACAGCAGGTAAAACGAAGTGGACGTTCTTATAGTATAGCATGTTGATCATCCCCTCACAGAACCAAGGTCTTAACGAGGAAGCGACCATGGCCCAGGTTGACACCCTCATTCTTGACAACAGGAAGAAGCTCAACCAGATCATCGGTTCGCACATATCCCATCTAGACAAGCCCGTATTGATTATTGGTTTACAGACTCGATCCTCAATGCCTGCGTGCAGAAGGTGGATGAATCGATCTACGAGTTGGAGTCTCCCGCACAAGCCGGCAACATTAACTCAACACCGGAGTACACCCTGTCCATGATCGAGAAGGCGGTCAACAACGCCACCGACTTCGCGACGATCTTCAACCTGTACCTCGGTGGCGAACCAGGTGGCGAGCACGTGGAGGTGATCAAGGGCGCAAACGAACTTGCGCAGGCCCTCTCCGACGTCCTCATCAACACCAAGGGCATCACACGTCTGGTGGAGGACGACGTGTCTGACAAGCTCATCAACGTCGCCAGGCATGTCGGCGATGTCGGCCTGCGGACGTTCCTCAATCTCCAGTCATACAAGCTCGACCTCATCCCGCAGCCAACACAGCGCAAGGAAGTCGCGATGCGCAACAACGGCGAGGTCCGCGGGGCGCTCACGAAGCTCTCCGAAGTCGTCGACGGGCTCGTGCCCAAGGGCGGCAAAGCGGGCCCTCTCGCGAAGACGAACGGCGACCTGGGCGACCTCGTCGAGCAGGAGATGCTCGGCGCCGCGCAGGCGATCGAGGCGGCCACGGAGCGTCTGCAGCAGCTCATGGCGCGCCCGCGCGACTCGTCGCGCTTCAGCGCGGTCGACCTGCAGGTGCACGACGCGATCCTGCAAGCCGCGATGGCGATCACGAGCGCGATTGCGCGCCTCATCAAGGCCGCGACGGAGTCGCAGCAGGACATCGTCGCGCAGGGCAAGGGCACGAGCACCGCGCAGCAGTTCTACAAGCGCAACAACCGCTGGACGGAGGGCCTCGTGTCCGCCGCCCGCTCGGTCGCGTTCGCTACTGGGCTGCTTATCGAGAGCGCGGATGGCGTGCTCTCAGGCACGCACACGCTCGAGCAGCTCATCGTCGCGTCGAACGAGGTGGCTGCGGCGACGGCGCAGCTCGTGGCCGCGTCGCGCGTGAAGGCGAACCTGATGTCGAAGACGCAGGAGCGGCTCGAGCTCGCGGCGAAGGCGGTCACGGAGGCGTGCCGCGCGCTCGTGAAGCAGGTGAAGACGATCGCGGCGAAGCAGGTACAGGAGGACGACGTGGACTACAAGAACATGGCCGTGCTTGAGTTCAAGCGGCGCGAGATGGAGCAGCAGGTCGAGATCCTGCGCCTCGAGAAGGAGCTGAACGCGTCCCGCCACCGCCTCGGCGCGATGCGGCGCGCGGGGTATCACACAGACGAGACGGACTGAGGGGAACGGGGCGGCGGTGGTCTCTAGTTAGCACTTGGAATATACTCTGCGTTCCTTTACCGATATACTTGTATTTCTCACTCTCTGCACACGTGCTCGTTGTGCTCTATGGTTCTCTGTTCAGTCCGTGGGTGTGAAGCCAGCATGAAATGTGTGTACAGTCAGGCG
>MNAD01000894.1:0-118866 GCA_001895945.1 Trametes pubescens
TAGTGCTCCATCACTTTGTGCTGTATATTTACATCAGAATAATGCATAGATATATATCAGGGACACCCTATTGTCTAGATAGGCTCGGGAATGGGCGCTTTTGCTACCAATTGGGTGCATCCTAATCAGGCAATACCCTCCAGAGAGGCTTCCTCGCCCTACCACTACTGTGCTTAATATTCGCTCCTTTGCACTGATTTTTGGCAGACACGTAATAGTCAACAGGGCATATAGAACAGCACAAAAGCGCAAATAATCGGATGATTACCGATACCACTACATACATTACAAAATAGCCCTTTTAGGCAACATAGAGTGGGCCGTGGCTCGCCTGGTTTTTACCGCAGCCGTTCGCGTGAAGTCTCACCTGAAAGCGGCTGCATATTCCGTTCGAACGCGCCATGACACGTGTGGTTTCGTCCAGTGGATGTGCCGCTATACTCCACCCACCCAGGCAGGGATGGTGAGCCTGAACAGGCACCTTCCTATCGTGGAAGGACTGATAAGACGGGCACTTGAACAGTCTTTGAGATAACGCGCCTGCCCTAGACGCCCTCTTGCCTAATCTGGACATTTCCCGCCCTCCCGCCCATCATGTGCAAGGGCTTTGCGCGCCACACGTAGACTTCGTGCGGTGACCATGATCACTTTCAGACGTACATATATGAGCTATTATACTGTATAAGTAAGTCTGGTACAGACATGATAAGGATTGATAGAGATGTAACAAATATATTTGGCACTTGATAACACGAATAAGCACCGGTAACAGAAGTTGCAACTGCTTGTGCCCTAATTGGCGTAAAAGTTGCAACCCATGATGTATAGGGCTCCGACACGCGGCGAGCAAGATCACGGCTACGTGGCATGGCGGTGTCAGTTCGGTAGTAATTGGATTTGATTTGAAGCACGCACCAGAGTCTTCAGGCGTGGGGACCCTGTGGTTAGGAATAGGCGTGGTGAGTAGCAACAAAGACAACGACGGAGAACCCACGACAAATCTTCCGTGAGAAGTCGTCCAAGTCTGTCGAGCAGTGATGCACAGAATCGAAGCTTGTCCCGATACGTACTCATGCGACGTCAATCCGGCGTTGGTGAAAGTCCCACGGAACCACACGAGCGGTTCGTCGGTTGGATATGCAATATCGCAATAGCGATTTAGTAACATAGCGGGATAAGAAAACAATACGACGATTATCGGCTAGTATGAGTACACGAGAGGCATATGCAAGCGTCCATCCTGGTCCCACAACTCACAGCTCAAACGCAGCCACCACGGAACGCTCGCGCGTCTACCACAGCTCGCCCTCGAAGCGATCGAGAACTGAACTCGCGTCCTCCACGTCCTTCTGCGCCTTCTTGCGCATATAGAAGATCGGGCAATCTCGACTGGAACACAGGACGTCCTTATACAACTTTGGCTCAGCATCTTCTACGCGCGAGAAGACCGACGTTAATCACCTGATGCAACGAACCCTGGCACCGCTGGCACTGCGTCCACAGGCGCGAGAATCGCACCTGCAGCTCCGACGTGGTCGTGATTTGCTTCTGGTAGAACTCCCCGAGTCGCGGCCGGCAGTTGTTGCACACAGCGCCGTCTGAAATAGCGGATTGTTAGCCTCGAAGTTGAGATAGCGGACAACACGAGCAAGTGACTTACTCTTGACACTGTTGTTCGCCCGTAGCGGGGTCTTGCATCCCAGACAAGTTGCGGTCTTCACCGCAAACTTCATCAATCCACCAACCGTTGGTGTTGCCACTTGGATCGTGCGCGTATGATCACCGGATACTGTAGCACGCTAGTCAGCTCCGTAGACTGTCGACAGACGATGACCTACTCACGTAGTGAATTGGCCTTCTCCCCCAAAATAGGTTCGAAGATACGCATGAGGGGGTTCGACAGCTGGTTCTCGAGGTAGTACTTGGTGTCGATGGGGATGCTGTTCTCCAGCACGAAAATCGGATCTTCCGACTTCTCGTACGCAGCAGCACCTGAAGAAGCGGATTAGCTAGACAGTGACGCCTCGTCCTGCATCTGCTTACCCTTGGCACCCTTGATGATAACGTAGGCTACTCGATCACCGAGGGCTGGAGCTGAGCCTGCGTCACGCTTCTTCATCCGCTCGGCCAGCTCAACGTGCGCCTGCTTGCCAGCATAGTCTACAGAACTTATAAGTGTCCGTGCCTCTATCAAGTGTTCACGTAGGCACTCACCTGTCTTCGAGAGCGCCTTCGTGATCACCAGCTGGGACATATCGACCTTGTTCTGCAACAGATCCGAGATGGTCTGCTTCACATAGCTGCCCAACGCTGTCAACCTCCCGCTAATCAAAATGAGCAAAGCGTGCCACTTACTCCTCTGCGCCCCTCACATCTCTGTCGATGAGCATCTTGTGCAGGCACGTCTCGATGACCGTAGACACAAGCCGACAGTTGTCACGACGAACAGTCTACACCCCCGTCAGCCCTCCTCCAAAGTACGCCAATCCACAAAGCTCACCTCAATCCCCTTCGTGTCCATCTTATCGTACTTCTCCGGGCGCGTCCAATACAAGCCCGCATAGCGCTTCTTGCTGATCAGCAGATACGGAAAGTACACCTTCTCGAACTCGAGCTTGATCGGCTTGATGAACTTCGCCGTCACAAAGTCCGCCGCCTCGCTCCCCATGCGCATCACCGTCGGCAGGTCCGTCGGCCCAAACCGCACCATCACCGAGTCCGTGTCGCCGTAGATGACCGTCGCGTCGTGGCTGTGCCCGTTCGCGATGCAGTACTCCGCCTCGACCTCCTGCTTCGTCTTCTCGATCATCTGCCGCCCGTACGACGTCGTGCTCGAGGAGATGGGCAGACAGGGCAGCTTGCCGATCGTCGCGCCCGTGAAGCCGTATACGGAGTTGGCACTGATCTGTGTTATGTGTGAGCGACCGTGTTTTGACCCGTCGGGGAGGCGCATACCTTCAACGCAAGCTGACGACCGTCCAGGACTGCGCGTTTGAACGGATCGGTCTCCTTCTTCAAGTCCGCCTTCGCACGTTTACGGGCGCCGATCAGCTCCTCGAGAATGGTCGGAAGCAGACCCTTGCGCCTAGTCGACTTCACGAACAGATCTGCGGAACAGTCAGAATAGTGCAACGCTATAAACAGGTAATGCCGCTACCGTTGTTGGGGGTTTGAATGTAGTCCACGTCCTTAACCAGGTTCAGCCGATCCACAGTCGACTTGTCGAGCAACGTTGTGTAGCAGAGGTTGTGCGCCATCATGATGGATGGGTACAGCGAGCTGAAATCCAGCGTCGCAATTGGCACATCGTAGTATCCCTTCTTGGGCTCGATGACCGTTGCACCCTCGTACTGCTCGTCAGACCCTGTCAAGGTGTCAGAACCGTAGGATAAGAAGACTAGGTGGCATGAACTTGCCTTCGCCCCTCAGCGCGGGCACGATGTAACCGTCGTCATTTGCCTTCCGGAATAGTTGCGATAGGACCTTGATAGACTGTCCACGGGAGAGCAGGAAGTTGAACGGGACACCCGTCACACGCGCCATCTCGGTGTAGTTGATGAAGCACATGAGCTTGTCCATCAGCCGCTGCGGAAGATACGCATCCTGTACAAGGTGATGAGTAGTTCTCCGCAGAGCGCCGGAAAGCGTAGTAGGCACACCTTCAAACAGTACACTGCCAGACGCCTCCTCGACTCCGGAGTGCCATTCTGCAGATCCGTGATGACCGAGTGGTGCACATCCTCCTTCTGCTCGCCCAGGAACTGCGCGCAGACGGAGTTGAGCGTGTAGCTACGGAGCTTGTACTCGCGCTGCATGTACTGCAAGATATCGATTTGCAGCCGACCATCTAGAGCGGTCTCCTTCGAGTCACGCTGTCCGAATGCTTTGGATGAAAAGTGAGTGTCCTTCGTCACCGTCTGCTTGTCTGTCGCAACTCTGTCAGTAATGCCTCTATATGCAGTGTGTAGACAGATATGCGTACTGGTCATCCGGCCTAGGTACGGGAACTTCTGGGCCTTGAGGGCCTTTGCGCGGTCAATCAAGTACGGCAAATCGAAGCCGGAGATGTTGTAGCCGATGACAACGTCGGGGTCTACTTCTTCGACGAACTCGCGCCACTTCAAGAGCAGCTCCGCCTCGTTTTGGAATGAGATGACCTGTGACCCAACGATGTGGGCACAGGTGTTCAACGTGAACACGTTCCGGATGAACGGCTTGCTTTCGCCTAGCGAGATGTCAGTCTGAGTATGGTTTGTGTTACCGAAGTCCCCACCTTGCCGTGTCACCATGTTCGCGATCTGGATGACGGGATCAACTTGCGCCTCTGGGAAGATACCTTTGCGACCAGCACACTCGATATCGAAGCTAAGGATACGCAATGGCGCAGTCTTTGACCATTGTCCATCGGGTGCATGCGAGATAAACTTGTTCCATCTGGCGGCATTCATTATTAGACAAGTTCCAATCAGGTAAGCAAGAGCCTCACTTGACGCTGAGTTCGAGTTGACAATGGGAGCGCTTGTCCTTGCCTTCGAGGATGGTATACTGACCAGCAGGGACTTCAATCCAGTTCATGCCAACCACCTGGATGCATCATGTGAGTAATACGGTGGCGAAGCATGACATGCATCTAGACATACCCGTGTGTCAATCATGAAGCGCAGGGTATAGGCAATATTGCTCTCGAAAGTGGCAACCTCGCCATTGAACAAGTCGTTGAATCTGGCCTCGCCTCTCTCTAGGAGCCGTGGAGATTTCGCTTGGTAAGGCCGGGAGAAATCCGTAATGAATGATATAGAACTCATCTCTGACTTTGGGCAGACTTCTCTGATCCGCGACGGTGATTTTGATAAAGCTAACCCAGTCATCCCCCTTGTAACCCCATAGACTACGCTTCTTGGTGAGCTCCATGTCGCGTACAAGGCCGCCTGGGACGGCATTCTGTGAAGAGTCAGCGCCGCTTGATGTATGGAGTAATCCGAACACACATTCAGATACCGCATGAAAGGACCGATATCCTCATTGCCAAACCCTCGCGGGGTGGCAATGTAGAAGTACGGAAGAAAGTCTGTGATATGCGCAAGGACACTGTGGCCGTCCTATAACTGTTGGTAAGTATCGCACGCCTGCTGACATGAAACGGACGAACCTGTGTGACACCAAACATCCTGAGAGTTGTACCGCCAGTCTGCTGCTCTACTGAGTCTTCGATGTCTATCTGCTGGAAGACTAGAGGAGGGCTAAAGACGTGTCGAGCGGAAGAGATGGCTGAGCACTCACTAATACTGTCCCGCTTGGGGTTTATTGGCGGAAGAGCAGGACGCGCCCAAGCATCCGCACCACCTTCTGCGTCTACGTGGTTCGCCAACGTATAAAAAGTGCGTAATGTGTATAAGCGACGCGACTTACCTCGCGTTTCGTTTGCGTCTTCCTTCAGCCTCTGGAGGACGTCTGCGAATGACGACTGCAGAGGCTGCGTCGAAGCAGCGCCTGACGCGTTGATCTTGCGTTTCTTCATGGCCGGTTGTGAGTCCATGTCGGGTTTGAAGCTCGTATCGCTGAACGCGTCAATAATCGAAGGTGAGTGCGGCGAGACGCGTCGGGAAAGCAGAGGTGCTGACCCGCCGTGGATTGGCACGTTTTCCTTTGATGATAGTGAGACCGTGGCCATGGTTCGAGTAAGTCCTTCGTCAAGCTAGTCCAAGAGTGTACGTCCGTGCAAAGCAGTCGCGCGAGGAGTAGAGGAGAGAGTGCGACGCGTCGTGGCTGGCTTTGGCTTTGGGAGAGAGACGCGTGAATGACATGAGCGCGACGGCGACGCGCTTGCTCTTGTTTGGTTTGTGGCGCAAGTAGCCGGGCCGCGCGGCTCCGTTGAGGTCATTGAGATCTGCCTCAGATCTCTCGGCTCTCTCTCGCGATCGCTCTCTGAGAGCACCGCTCTCAACCGTCCTCCATCTCTCCGATCTCTCACTCGCGTTCACCCACGAGCTACGTGACGACAAAAATACGCACCTTTAAAAACGCACGCGTACACCATTAGTCAGGCTCAGCAACCGCATCCACCGTCAGAGTGAGTCTATCCTCCGAGTTCCGTGCGGCGATGCTGACGGAGACAAGAGTCACCTCCCTGCTATATCTCGCGACGCCACGCTTCCGGAGACTACAACCTCTCGCCCACCACCCGTTGTATCGATAGCCATGGCTCAGTCTCAATACCACCTCTTCTCACTTCCTCAAGAGATCCTCGATACCCTTGTCCCGCGCAACATCGCCAATCAAACTACTGCCCCACCTCCGCCTCGAGCGGATTCTGCGACACCCGCCCTGCAACCTGCCGCAGGCTCGCGCGCATGTAATATCTGCCTAGGCGCGACTTTTGTGGATGTAGATGACCAGCGCGCGCACTTTCGCTCTGACTGGCACCGATACAATGTAAAGATCCGCCTTGGCGGTGGTGAGCCGGTCAACGAAGCGCGCTTCGCGCAACTTGTAGACGGTGCGTCTGGAAACGCGTGTTGAAATTACCGGAATGCTCACAGCCCACAGGTCTGGAGGACTCTATCTCGGGCTCCGCGTCCTCGTCCGAGGGCGAGTCGGAAGACTCCGACGCCGTCTCCGCGCTTGTGCAAAAGACTCGCAAACTCGCGCGACCATCCTCCCCAGACGACTCCCAAAACCCCTCGATACCACAAACGCCGGTTGTCTGGTTCCACTCCCCACCCTCCACACAGATCGGAATATACAAAGCCACGTTTCCCGCCGCTACGTCTCCCGAAGACTACCTCTCCGAGCTGAAGGAAATGCAGCATGGCGGAGAATACGGCCGGACGTGGGCTCTGTTCATGACCGCCGGAGGACACTTTGCCGGAGCTATCGTGCGTGTAAAGCGGCCAGACGGGGACGACGACGATAGCCCATCCACCAAGAAGGGAAAGGCTAAACGCCCCAAGCCAGAGATTGAGGTGCTGAAACACAAGACCTTCCACCGCTACACAAGTGAGCCGCCTTCGCATTCCGCAATAGTGCAAACAACTTATGCATAAACAGCACGTCGGAAGCAGGGTGGTTCACAATCACTCAACGATAACACAAAGAGCAAGGCCGTCAGTGCCGGCGCGATGCTCCGGCGGTATGGTGAAGTAGCTCTGCGAGACGTACGTATAATGCGACTCGCACCTCTCGTCTCCGCGCTGACCCTCAAATCAGGACATCCGCAACCTCCTCACTGAGTGGACGGAAGAAATCCATGACTGTGAACGTATATGGATCCGGGCGAGCGTGTCAAACCGCCGCATATTCCTCGACTACGAGGGCGCTGTCATTGAGAAAGGTGCGTCTTCTCTTCTTCTCTACGATGAACCGTCCCTAACCCACTCATAGGCGACGAACGGCTGCGCACCTTTCCCTTCCCAACACGACGACCAGTACGTACCCCCACTCTAGCATGCCGTGCCATATTCACCAGCCCAATCACAGACACAAGCGGAGCTCACGCGCTGCCTGCAAGAGCTCACGCGCGTCAAGGTCTCGCACCTCACAGAAGACGCGCTCCGCGCCCAAGATGAAGCCGCCATCGCAGCCCTCCCCAAACCCAGAGCTCTTCCCACTCCCGCCTCACTCGAAGCCCCAAAGCCCAAAGAAAAGCCCCCACAACCACAGCTATCCCCCGCCGAGGAAGCCCTGCGCGACAAGTGGAGCCGGCTCCTCGACATGGTCAAGCGTGGCCGACTCGACACGTTCAAAGGCTTCTGGGAGCGCGAAGGAGCGGTCCTCGGGGGCGTCGACGCCCCCGTGCCCGAATGGGCTGACGAGCGCGGCGGTACACTCCTCCAAGTCGCCGCGCACACGAATCAGGAAGACGTCGTTCGCTACCTCCTCGAGGACCTCCGCGCAGACCCCACGCTCGACGTCCCCGCCCCACACCTCAACGCCAGCACAGCCGAGGCCGAGGACAGCGGAGCCGAGTCCGACGCGGACGCCGACACACAACGCCTCCCCCGCGCCCGCGGCGGCCGGCGCACCGCATACGACCTCGCGCGCACCAAGGAGGTGCGGAACGTGTTCCGGCGGGCCGCAGCCGCGCACAGCGACTGGTGGGACTGGCTCGGGGCCGCGCGCGTCCCGAGCGTGCTGAGCGCAGAGATGGAGGAGGGCCGCGAGGAGAAGAAGAAGGCGCGCCGGAAGGGCCTGAAGGACAAGGTGCGCGAGCGCGAGGCGCGCGTCGTGGCGGCCCCGCCTCCGCCTCCGCCCCCCATTGAGGCACCACCCCGGCTAGCGCGCAAGGAGGCGAGTGCGAGCGGTCCGAGGAAGTTGGGCGGGAGTGCGTCTGCGGTGGAGAGCGTCGCTGGGCTGACCCCGGAGATGAGGGCGAAGATCGAGCGGGAGCGGAGAGCGCGGGCTGCGGAGGCGCGAATGAAGGCTCTCCAAGGTGGCGGGCGTTCGTGACATGCTAGATACTCACCTGAAATTCGTACTGTACTCGTCCGCGCATTGGACGCACACTAATAGTGGATTCGGTGGCATGTACAGCCACAAACAAGAAGCAGATTATTCGTTGTTGTACACAGCAGGTGCTAGATACCTCTTCCACGCGGCCTCGAGTGCAGAGACTGCTGAGTTACAAGTACTCATCGCAGTTCAGGATGAACCGCGTGTAGAATCGCACCGACTCCAGCCAGCCTTCTGCACGGATAGCTACATGCAAAACCACGCAAGCATCAGCTTCTCCGCCGATTCATTTCAAAAGCGCTTGGAGTAATTGCGCACCTTCGTTAACCGTATGAAAGCCGTTGTACCTGTCTCCCTCACGTACGTGTGAATACCGCACGATGCTCCGCGTCAGGTTCCAGTACCGCGACGTGTCTATAGCATCGTCAGCGCATGATAGCAATATAACCCGCTAAACGAGCGGCATTTTGACGAAGACGCACCAGTGTTTCCTTTCTCAATCTGCGGCACAACGACCACCGCCCGGCCACCGTTCCTCTCGGAATCCTCGATCGCGCCTTTGAGGGTCCCCACAAAGATTTGATACGAGTCTTCCGGGCCTGTGGGCGTAACCGGTGACGGATCCAGCTTGTACCCAAAGGCGACAGATACGTCCAGGTGCCCCGCCGCGCCCGTCTCTTCTGCGAGCACAGACCGGCCAAAGGCGCTCATCGTGAGATTGAACCGCGCCGCAAGTGGACGCAGAAGTCCGGTGATACGCGTCTGCACCTCCAGGACCGAGCTGAAAAGCAAAGCTAAACCAAACTGAAATACTACTGTACTCTCTACAACCGAGCACTCACCTGTCCTCAACGATGCGGTGATTGACGACCGCCGCGGCGCGCTCAGGAAGGGCGTTCACCTTCACGCCGCCCTCGATGAGGTCCACCGCCTGCGTCGTGCGCAGCAGCGCGTCGTACTCCGGGAACGTACTGAGCAGCGCATCCTTGAGCTCTGCAAGCGCCGCGTCGCTGTGCACGGCCGCGCGCGCGAGCTCACGTAGTCGAGTGGGGTACTCAGGAGCGTACGCGGCCGCGCACTGCGTCGAGTTGTACGCACTGCTCTGTCGTGTGAGCGCGGGTTCGTACGGGTGCTCTTCAAGCTCTACTATCATGGCGGCGAGCATGCCTATTGCCTGTAATAGTGTGCTAGGTCAGCGTCCAGTCAAAAGTACATACGGTATACTTATAGTGCTGACCGTATGTCTCGGTGGAACACTAGAGTGTCCCCCTGGAGCGGTAACCTCAATTTGTACATCCAGATAACCTTTCTCAGACAGCGCCGGGAAGGCAAAGAGGACGTCGCCGCCGTATACGTCCCCATATGTCTCACCTTTGGAAGACTTTAATGTTAGAAAGCAAATATCGGGTGGGCGATGCATACTGACCCCCTTCGTCTAACAGGAGCGCAAAGCCATTTCTACCATACCTGTTCTCGAGATAAGGTGCGAGATGGCCTGCACCCTATGACCGGTCATGATCAGCACCGCTCATTCCTGCGGGGAGAACGCCAGCCGCTCACCTGCGTGCCAGAAGACTCCTCGTCGAATCCAAACGCCCATACAAACGTCCTGTGCGGCTCAAAGCCTTTCTCGAGGAGAGCATCTATAGCCTGCCTATGACACACAACAGGCCGGAAATTCCTGTTAGAGAGACATTCGCATCGAGTGAGAACTAGCGCGGCTTACAGGGAGGCGACAAGGTCTGACTTGTCGTCGCATGATCCACGACCCCAAATCCAGGTACCTACAACGACGGTTGTAGCTCAGCCAAACAAATAGAACGAGATATGCAACGACCTACCGTCGTAGATACCCGAATACGGCGGGTTTGACCAGTCCTCGAACGTGGCCGGATCAACGGGCACGACGTCTAGTACGTCTGTGAGTGGGAGCACCCTAAAGCCCTTGCATACATACCTTGGTGCGCAGTCATCAGCACAGGTAGGGCTGTCTCGTTCGAGCCCTGCCAGTGCAACACGATGCCGTAGGTGTTGACCTTGGTCACATTGAGTCTCCCAAAACTGCCCGGGCCATCAGAGCAACGAGTGAGCTTTCTGTAAACTGTGTCCAACGATACCATGAGTAGCTTGAAAGGCTCACACTCGAGGGAAGGTCTCTTCGAGATACTGATGTAGCTCTCCGAAGATGTCCCACCGGCTGTCTTCGCCCACCGGACGCATATCGTCGTATGACTCGGTCCTGTGTGCAATACCTGGTCAGGTCGCGGAAAAGATATGTGTGGAGCGGAGTGGAGCGGCGAAACACCTACGGAATTTGGATCGCACCGCCAAACGCCTTGTATGCCTCCAGCTTGTACGCCTTCGCGGCGAAGAGCCAGGCGAGCTCTTCGTCCAGGACACGATGCCTAGATGGAGCGAGAGGCTTTGCCTGAGGACAGACGCTTGATGCATACTCGTCTGATTCAGGCAGTGACAGGCCGGGCATCACTGGTCGCTGAGATATAGTGAGCCCCCCAAAGGTTGAAGGCCGTCGAGGGGATTGAGGAGCCGACCACCGAGAGAGATACAATGTAGCATCGAAGAAGCTAGTCAAGCACAGGCATATGAGTGTCGCCAGCACCAGTGCGACGGCCAAGCTAATCTTCCTCATACTGCCACAGGCATATATATGTCCAGCGCGTTTCCTACCGAAGGTACCAGGCAGCGTCCCAAAGGTGTTCCCTGAGGAAAAGCCGAGTGGCGCCGCAGCAGAACTCGACGTCGCCTTGGAAAAAGCCGTAGGCATATCGCGTGTGATATTCCACACAAGTGTCACCACGGAGAGGATACAGTCTCAGAAGCCAGTGGACAAGCAGATATTGGGGAGCAGTGTGCTTGAAGACCGACTCAATCCGGCATATAAACTTGCGAGCACTGTCGGCGACCCTGGGTAAGCTGACGCGTCGCCGCAGACAACCCGAGAAAGGAAGCGAACAAAGTGAGCGTATAGAACACGGCGATAGACGGGCACCTTAGTTAGTGCTAGAGGCCGTACATGACCGGCGTACTTACATACATACGAAGCGAGCGTTGTGGAAATCGGAGGCAGTTGTTCTCACGCGCTACTAGTACTAAGCGCTGCGCGCGGACACCCATTTATAGGGCATCGTGCTATCGTACTCAGTCTCTACTACCTGAACTTAATCAACTAATGTGGTGTACTATGTACTGTCCCAGCTACATAAAACAGCGACGGACAGAAGGAGACAGCGCGAGCGAGCAATATGAAAGCAAGGTGCGAGGGAGCAAGTAAAATCACATACAACGCCGACACTAGTAGTTTATCCACTCTTCCGGCCCTTCTTTTGTGAGTGATCCTGGGCAGGTTTGAATTGAAGACCCATGTCCTGCATCTCGGCAGCGCGGGTTGCAATGCGCTCCTTCGCACTCTTCCAGCCCTTCAGCACATCCGGCGCCCCGTCCACCAGGTCGCTCTCGCGTTCCCAGGTGTCGTCATCCGGACCCCACCCGACCCAGCGGACGAGGTAGAGCGGATCGCTGCCGCTCTGGTTGCGCTTCTCCGCGACGATGTGCCCGACCTCGTACTGCTGCTCGCCGCCCACCAGGATCGCACCCGGGCGCACGAGGCCCTCCCCACGGCGGCGCGCGCCCTTGAGCCAGTGCGCGGGCACGTCCGCCGTAATCGGCGCAGGGCGCGGCGTGAACACGCGCTTCGCGACCTTGAGGCGCTTGCCGACGATGCCCGGGTGGAACGCGCGCGAGTACTTCTCGCACTCGCACAGCGCGTGCTCGATGTCGACCATCGACAGCCCGTGCGCGCGCGCGGGCACGCGCGGGATGCAGTCCGGGCGGATGCGCAGGCGCGCAAAGTGCGCGTGCTGCGTGCGGTGCAGGTAGCGCAGCGCGGCGAGCTCCGAGCCGCGGATCGCGGGCCCGAACATCTTCTGCAGGCACGCGAGCGAGCCCGGCCCGAGCGCGACCCACTCGTCCTCGGCGTAGTTGAAGTGCGCGGTCATGTTCAGGTCTAGAAGCAGCCTGCGCAGCGCGCGATTAGCCTCGGGCGCGGGGTGCAGTGACATGGGAGGAGCTTACTGGAGCGCCATGAAGTCGCCCATGCCAGGGAAGAGGCTTATTCGCCCGTGCGCGTCCTTCAGGTGATGCAGCTTCTTGAGCTCGCCGGGCAAATCTTCCTCCATCATGAGCTGGACGAGACGGAGATGGTTGGACGCGTTCGCACGCCCGCCGAGTTTCGGGGACGGGATTATGTACGCGTGGCCGTAGAGGGGGTGTTCTTGCTGCTCCGCTAGTAGGACCGCCTCGTACGCATTGACGTCGAAGTCGCGCCAAGTCACCGCCCCGAACTGCGCGGTGAGCAGGTCCCAGGTCTCCATCCGGTTGAACGAGCGGAACAGCATCACCCGAAAACACTGCTCTTGCAGGCTCTGGTCGCCCTTTTCGATGACGTGGTGGAGGATATATTGCGTGACGCGGTCGTAAATTCGGAAGACGTTCGTAAACGGGTAGGTCGCGAGGATGGAGTCCTTAGTCCAGGGTTGCGGCTGGCCGTACAGGCGGCGTTGGTGGATGCGGTGGCGCTCCGCGACGAACGTGAAGAACGTGTCCAGGATGATATTGGGGTGGAATTTCTGTCCATTGAAAGTAACCACCTTCGGGGTCGCGCCTTTCTTTCCGGAACTGAAATCGACCGCGTGCGCACCTGGGGACCGCTGTCTCCTCGAAGGCTCCCTGAGCGATGTCCGTGTTCGCGTCATCATATACATACGCTGGCCAAGTGGTCCTGCGAGGGCGTAGGACGCGCGGGCGCGCGTGAGTGCCACTAGAACGCGTCGGGGAGGAGCGAAAGAGGACGTACACGTAGAGAAAGAGGCTTTGCAAAGGACCGCGGTATGCGAGGAGAGACGCGATCGGCATAAAGGGCACCATCACGTGGGGTCCGGTTTGCGGACAGCCATTCGCTGGAGCCTGGGCGCGGCGGGCTGCATTGATCGCAACCGACGCTAGGCTCGCGACGTTCGCCGAGGCACCGGCGGGCGCGTCAACGGCGCAGGCGTCGGTCACCACCACATGGGTATTGCAGGAACGCGCATCGTCCACGCGTCGTTGTTCCACAAATCGCCCCGCCGCGACGCGCTCTTCCACTCGACAGTCGCGTCGATAATATCGCGCGCGGGCGCGCGCGTATAGGATGCGAAGCTTTTGGTGAGTGAGTCCTTGGAGGCACGCGCGCATGCGCGGAACAACAGTCCAACGCGCGGATTGAGCATCCGTTGGGATGCTCAATCCGAGCACTGTACGGCTGTTCCGCGTATGCCTTATACAGCACTCTGTGCATCTTGTAGAAGCCATATATACCTGACTTATTGATTACAGGCCTGGAGAGAGCAGGAACTGCTGGGTCAGGTAGGTCATCTCTGAGGTGTAGTCTAGTGGACTTACAATCCATGCCCACTGACTATGGCTATGACCTGAGTGCCCCCAGGATGCCAAGATGTATGATAGGAAGAGCTGACATGGCTGTGCTGAAAGACAGAGGGTGTGGGGAGAGTCTGACCAGGCCCGGGAATATGGGCATGATCATAACCCTTCCCGCTCTGTCACGATGTTGCGACACGATAGGGTGTCCTGTCGCACAGCTCGTCACAGTAAGTTCGGTCGCGTGAAGCCTATCCGCTCGAACTTAATGCCCAATTAATGCCTTTCTACTAGTGACCACCACGTGAGCCATACAACATGCGGGCTAGGACTCGAACGAAGCTACGGCGGCTCCATCCTTGTGTATGGAACACAAGAATTACCCGTCTGCCTCATACGTGCTTCGAAGCTCTACTCATAGCATCACAAACCTCACCTTTCCTACCTTCGCACTTTGGGTTGTGGGTAGTGACGGGCAGAAGGTAACTGTGGATTGGAGGCGCCGCCTGACGTTTCTCAGCGCCGGACGTTGTAGTTGGTTGGCAGATGTGGGTGTACTTCTTCGCCGCAGAAGGTTCTTGTATCAGAGAATAAGCTCGCGAGATATGTGTCGTCTGTGTACATATGCACGGAACTCCCTAGCCCAATCCCTTGTACCTGCAGTTGATCGATGCGCAGCCCTTACGCGTCGTCGGGAGCCCGCACCATCGCCGACGCCCGAACCTGAGGCCTGAACTTGTACAGGGTCCGAACGAGGACGCGTCCGCGGAGCAAGCGCCCACGGCGCGTCAATAAACGCGATGCACGTGACTACCGCGATTCGAACATGAGCTGTGTCGGGTGAGGGGGACGCTTGCTCTGCTCTCCCCGCGTCCTTCACGCCCCCCCTTCACACACACATCATCCTGGATCACGCGCAGAGTCCTCAGAGGCCATATGGCCGTAGCGCACAGTCTCTATGATATCCTAGCCATCCAACAGACTGCCACCGCAGACGAAGGTGCGTCCATTCAGGTGTTTATCAGCAGTACATGGGTGCAAACGGAGGGATTCGCAGTGCGGAAGGCGTACAAGGTCCGGGCGCTGGAAACACACCCAGGTAAGCGGCCGAAGCATTCTTGTGAAGCGAACAACGATCGAACAGAGGATTGTAGACAAGCTCCCTCCTGGCTCAGACGAGGACGAGATCGAAGCCGCCGAAACCGAGTTCAGGGATGTCCGCACCGCCTTCGAGGTCCTCAGCGACCCCGCGAAACGCAAGGTACGCCGCCGCTCTCCCCCTCGCCGTGCGTGATGCTGAAGGCGTCCCAAAGGCATACGATAACGGCCTGAACTACGTCCGCCGGCGTCGCTTCACCACCGAGGAGGTCCAGGCGCGCCTCGCGCGCGAACGCGCAGAATGGCAGCGCCAGGCGGAGGCTCGCCACCAGGAGCGCATGCGCGTCCTGCGCGAGGAGATCCTCGCCAGCAAGACCCGCTACCAGGACACGCTCGCGCAGGCGGAGCTCCGCTACCAGGAGAAGATGAAGGTGCTCGAGGAGCAGCTGCGCCTCACGCGCGAGGCCGAGCGCGCCGCGGACGTCAAGAGCGGGGGCACGTACACGCTCGCGGACGAGCTGCTCAGCGACCTCCGCCGGCGCTGTCCCGAGTGGGAGGTCCGGAGGCAGAAGGTGCAGATGGTGAGTGTCTTTGTGCGTTCTGCGTTCTTTGTTGATGGTGACCGTAGGATGACACACAGAGCCGTGCCCCGCGAGTCGAGAGCTCGCCGAACGCGCAGTGATAGGAAGAAGACCATCCCCCTTGTGCTATAGTATATATCGCCGGTGTTGTGTGTTTCCTTTAGGTTCTTATTTCGATATCTATTGGACGTTTGTTGGTTGTACCCCGCACCTGCGTAACGCGTACTGAGCAGAACGATAACGTCGGTAGCTCTGTCTGCATGCGCTGTATACCCATTTTCGTGTAATTCCGCCTGTTGTACATATCTTAAGCGGACGGCGCTGGACATATCAGTCAGTACGACACATACATCCCGCACTGCGAACGGACCTGTCTCGATGCCCAACACGCTCAGCCTGCTCTTCGCGATCCTGCCCACGTCCGCCACCGCCCTCTCGAGCTCCGCCCTCCACGCCTCTCCTCCCACCTCCACGCTCTCCACACCATCCACCGGCGGGTCGTCCGCAGCCAAAGCATGCTCCAACGCAAGTGCATCCTCCATCTCGTCCTTGATCTCCGCACGCGTCCGCCCGTTCACGAACGTGATATACACAAGCCCCGGGTACCGCCGCTCGTAACACGCATTCAGGTGCTTCAGCCGCGCAAGCACCTCGGGGGACGTCGCCTTCGCGGCCTGCTCCTGCGCGGAGAGGTGCGAGAGGCCCTTGGCCTCCCCAATCCGCGGGTGCGCGCCGATGAACTGCGCCTTGCGGTCGTCTGGCCAGGCGGAGATCACGCCGAGCGCGGCGTCGATCAGCGCGCGGTACGAGAGGACGGGGGGTGCGGCTTGGATGTGTGTAGAGAGGGCGGGGACGAGGGCATCGTAGAGGATGGGAGAGGGCTCGAAGAGGAGGGCGAGCGCCCTTGCGAGCGCGCCGTCTTTCTCACCAGAGGTGTCGGACAAGGTTTCGGTCAGCGGGGGAAGGGCGGGGGCATCTGAGTGTGTCGACGGGTGCGCGACGACCTGCTTGAAGTCGCCGAGAGGCTTGACAGAGTGTATCCAGCTACGCATTTTGGTGTGAGGTTCGGGGCCCGGGTAGGTTGTGCAGCTGGTAGCACAGTCGATATGATCGACTGGGTACCTGATAAGATCTCCCCGCATTCGGGAGTCGCTGCTCTTAAGCTTAACGCTCTTGACCCCGCACTCATGACCGTCCTCGCTGTTCACTATCGCTCACGATGACGTCGCGAACTCGCTACGAACCGGCTACGCATCGCACACGAGCACACGCAACCCAGACGATACGAGACAGCGCTCAGCGCTCGGGCGGTGGGAGCGAGCAAGCCATGCGCGAAGCACATCCAGCCCAGCCCCGCGGAGTCCGCTCCCGCACGAGGCGCGTTCCATCAGGGACCGTCCTAAAAGCTTGAAGGAGCGCATATGAGCCCAGGTAAGCTTCTCCTAGCTGCTTCTACTTCTCCCGAGTGCCCAGAGGCCTGGAGACCTTGTACTCCGAGCGATACACATATCCCTCCTCCTCTCGCGCTCTAAGTCTCTGTGAGTGTACCCCAGCTGCAGCGTGAAGCACGATGCGCCGCTCTACCGACGCCCTCTCCGTGCTCTCGACGGACGACCTCGCCGACTACGATGTGATCTCGGACGGCCCGCGCTCGATGGAGTCGAGTATCGCGGACCTCGGCCAGACCCCCAAGTACGCCGGTGGCGAGCCTGCGCCCTTACCCTCAGCAAAGGAGAAGTTCGACACCGTAGGCCTGACAGCGGAGGACATACAAGCGTATGTGCAGCGCTCGCTCGGCGCGCCGCCGGACGCGCGGACATGGCGGGTGTACGTCGATGGAGTTTTCGGGCCTCTGACCCCAAGGTACGCCACAACGCTTGTCTTCTTCCCATGCGTGTCTCACTGATTGGTGCGCGCGCAGAGACGTGCTACAGCTCCGCCAGGCAAAACTATCCTTCCCCTCCGTGCAGCTAGTAGTCGGGGTGTTTTCAGACGACATATGCGCAGAGCACGGCGTGCCTTCAGGAGTACCGCACGCGGACCGTTGCGAGGTCGTGCGCCACTGCAGATGGGTGGACGAGGTCGTGCCGGACGCGCCGTGGACGCTGCACGAGCGGTTCCTGCGCGCGCGCCACGTCGACTACGTCGCGATCGACGAGGGCACGTCGATCGACCCGGACGTGGACCGCGAGCGCCTGAAGGGATACGACCTCGTCAAGAGCCTGCGTGAGTGCCGCTGGGCCGTTTTGCAATTCCGCGGTAGGGCAGGGCGCTGATGCGTTGTTTTTTGTTTGTTTTGGGTGTGGCGACAGGCAAGGCGATCCCGACGCGGAGGACGAACATGTCGACGCCGATGCCGAAGAGCTTTGACCCGTTTAAGAAAGAGAAGGAGGCGAAGGTGGTAGAGCAAGAGCCGCCGTCGGGGAGGAGCACTGTCAAGGGAGTGCCAACAGAGCTGGCACAGGAGTCGGAGGCGGATGCGGGGCGGAGGGCGGATATCCTGGAGGCGCTGGAGACGCCGTTCGAGGAGCCACCCGAGCCTGCGCCGTTCGAAGAACCGAAGATAGATGAGTTCGGGACGGGCGTGGGGGTATGACACGGACATTACACCGCGCGAGTGCTATGTTACGTTGTGGACCGGAGTGTGTCAATATGTACGTGGTATCCTTGTCTGTTCGTGACCAAGCCGCTTTTCCAGATGTTGTGGGGACCACGCCTATGATATCCAAGGCCAGCGAAGACATCGAAGAAGCTATGTACCGTACGTCCAACATGATAGTGCTCGGTGTGGTTTGCCAGGCGCGCTGTGGCGGCTGGTTCGGTTCCAGACCAGCACTGGACACGGGCGTCATCCGGTGATCCGAACCGTACTCTCCTTTCCACTGACCATCATGCAGGAACCGTCTCAACTCCGGTAGGCTATACCTGACGAGTTTCTAGCAAAGACGTGGTGCACATATTCAGAATGCCGAACACAGATCTAGCCAAGTCTTCTACGGAGAATGGACATCTGTGCTCGTTCCGACATGCACATCCGCGGCGCCGTATCCGCGTCTCTCGGAGCCACGCCTGCATATTATAAAGGGGCATGGCAAGCCTTGGTGGTGGCCCCCTCTACTCTCACACGTCCTCCAAGCCTTTGCGCCCTATCGCCCTCCTAGAGCACTGCAACACGCCCACCCAAAGCATTCTTCGATGTCGCAAAAGTCAATACCATGGATCCCGCCAGAGCTCCTCGAACAAATCCTCTCTGAGGTCTGGGCCATACCACAATCCTCCCGCGAGCGTGCCACCCTATTCAAGACGCTCTGCAAAGTCAATCGCATGTGGCTCGGCCTCTTCCTGCGGGTGGCCATGCGCGACGTGCACATCCCATGCCCCCTATTCGCGCGCGACCTCCTGCGCCTCCTCCCCGAGCGAGCCGCTTCCCAAGGCGAAGCGGACCTCTTCACCGCGGAGGCGATGTCACTCGTCAGCAGACTCTGCCGCTCGATGACGTTTCATGTGGACGGCGGCTCGCTAGACCCCACGGGCGAAGCCTCCATCAAGCTCTACTCCCAAACAGACGCCGCGCCCACCGCAATCTCGACGGTGCTCTACATGGTCAGCACGTTCGACTACCTGCCGCAACTGCGACACGTCGCGCTCAAGTACACGGACTGGGGGTACGACGACCTCTTCGACCAACTGCGGCTCGCGATCTTCCCGCCACAAGCGACGCACCTCACGCTTGACTACACATTCAGCGCCCCCGCGCTCGTCCCGCTCGCGGTGTACCTGAAGACGCTGTACACGCGCCACCCGTCGCCGCACTTCTCGATCCCGACGGTGCGGCACCTGGCGGTGTCGGGCGTGCCCGCGGAGTTCGTCGCGGACATGCTGCAGATCTGCCCGGGGCTGGAGACGCTCGAGATGGCGAACCCGGCGCGGCTGTACGTGCTCGCGCCGCTGCCGGAGAGCGTGCGGACGGTGGTGCTGCGCGTGCCGGGCGTCGCGCTCGACCGCGAGCAGATACACTGGTGGATGCTCACGGCGGCGATGGAGGGCAAGCTGTTCCACCCGGACGCGCGCGGGCGGATCGTCGTGCGCTCGGGCACGCCTGATCCGGTGGCGTGGACGGAGACGAAGCGGTTCTGCAGGCGGTTCGGCGTGGATCTTGTGTACGAGCGAGACGAGTCTGAGCCGTGTTAATGCGATCTTCATATTTTTATCACGTCAAGGCGAGTGGCGAGCTCTGTGATGTGTTTGCGTGCGCCCCGCATGTCCGGCGAGCGAGCGAGATGAGCGTGCGTGCAGAAGGAGGCGGGGGGAGAGCGGCAGCCAATGGGGACGCATACCGCGGGCGGCTAGGGGAGATACACCGTGAGAGTTACATAAGCGGAAGGTGAGAGAGGGCGACTGGGAGGGTACTCGCCTCAGTCCCTATCCATTCAGTCGATCCCAACGATGGCCCATCCCGTCCTCCCCTCCGTCCACCCGACTCACCCGTATGCACCCCACAAGCCCCCCTCCTCCTCCTCCTTTCGCCCCATCCACCACTTCAGCCCGCTCCGCCCCGCGCCCCGCCCGCTCGTCGACCACCCCGCCCTCTCCTACGAGCACTTTTCCGCTTTGAGGAGCACCCACGAGGCCGACCAGGAGGCTATGTTCGAGCACGCCTTTGAGGGCGCGCACGACTGCGATTGTGGCCCGGATCCCTCCGCCGAGAGCCTCGCGTGCCAGGAGTGTGCACAAGAGTGCGACAGCTCTGTCTGTGAGGTCGAGCTCACGGAGGAGTGCACCGAGCAATGCGTCGTCGTCGCCTGCAACGATGCGCATCACGGTGCTGCACCCTGCGAAGAAATGCCGGACGCCTCGTCCTGCAGCAAAGAATGCTTCGAGGTCGACTGCGCCGCCTTCGATGAGCTCGTAAGTCACTTTCTCCTCTGCGCCACTGTCTCCGTCGGGGCGGGCATCGTCCTCGAGGATGGCTCGGTTTGAAAATATATCTGATAAATTTTCTCAATTTAGTTCCGGTGCTGCAGCGAGTATCATCCGGACTCGCAGCAGGATTTCAGGTCCTACGCTCCGGATTTCAACGCCGCGTACGCCTTCATCGCCGATCCCGCTTTCGATGCCTACTTCGCGGGCACGTCGCAGGCCTCACAACCCCCGCCACGCGAGCCCGTCGCGTTCCCACCGCTAGATTCCGCCGCGCCCACGCCGCAGCTGGTCCCCAGCCCCGCGTTCCAGCCGTCACCGTCGCCCTTCTCTCAACAGGAGGCGACGTCGAGTGTCCCTTCACCACACATCTCAGACCTTCCGTCGCCGGCGCTGCAGACCCCGACGAACCATGTGCCGCTGTTGCAGTGCAAATGGGGCGGCTGTTTTGCAACCTTCAGCAACATGTCAGACCTTGTCGGGCACGTCAATCTGCAACATCTCCGCCTACCAACTCCCCAAGGTGCCGCCTTCACCTCCCCGTACGTGACACCGCCGGGCTCCGACGGCCAGCACCAACTGGGCGCTTCGCAGCAGTCACCATCTGTGGCGTGTCTATGGGAGGACTGCCAGCTGTACCCGAGCACCCAGTCCGTGCCGGGCCCGTCGTCAGGCAACGGGTACGACATGCTCGACTTCCTCGCGAGCCACCTGCTCCAGGATCACCTCGGCGTATCTGCGCGCCCCAATCACTCACCGACGCCCGACGCATTTGGACACGACGTCTTCCAGGCCCGCCCCTCGCCGCTCTCGCATCCACCGTCATCGGGCGCAACGCCGCCCCCGTCAGCGATGCTCGAAGGCGGGCCCCCGACACCCGTGCCCGAGCACGACTGCTCGGCGCCGTCGGCACACGTCTGCAAGTGGGCTGGGTGCGGGCGTAGCTTCACATCGTGTGACACCCTCACAGAGCACCTCGCGTCGACGCACATCGGCAGCGGGCGCGCACATTACGACTGCTTCTGGGAGGGCTGCGCCCGCAATGGCGACAATGGCTTCGCGAGCAAGCAGAAGATCTCGCGGCACATGCAGGTGCGTTACGATGTTCTGCGACTCGCTTGAGGGACTCCATGGTGACGTCGCTTGTGTAGAGCCATACGGGGCACCGGCCGTTCCAGTGCAGCGTGTGTAGTCTGCACTTCTCGGAGGCCGCGACGCTGGCGCAGCATATGCGACGACATACGCAAGAAAGTAAGTGCAAGCGTGGACATCGCCGGTAGGGGCACCGTCTGATCGAGGTTGCCACCGCAGAACCGTACACTTGCGACTTCCCCGGCTGTGGGAAGGCGTTTGCCATCGCGGGTGCGCTCACGATCCACAAGCGGATCCACAACGGCAGCAAGCCGTTCAAGTGCACATATTGCGACCGGTAAGTCTAGGTCGCGGTCGACTTATGATCCGTCACTCATTGCATCATTGCCTCGGTCCAGAGCGTTCTCGGAGTCTTCGAATTTGTCGAAGCACGTAAGTTGCGCCCGCTATTATTTTCGTCTGCCGTGAACTGATCCTCGGCGCGCATATAGTTACGGACACATACGGGCGCACGACCGTATCCGTGCACCGACCCGGGCTGCAACAAGTCGTTTGCACGGCCAGATCAGCTTGCACGGCACTCGAACGTGCACAAGAGAAAAGCGGCGGAAAGCGCGGCGAGAGCAGCGGCTACCTAGCTGCTCTTAGTGTACGTTGTGCCGCAACCTTCCGACGGTTTTCTTGGAGCGGGAGTTGGTGCCAGGGTGTAGGCTGCTCTCGTCGAGTCTCAAGAGGTTGATACAGAGAAGACTTTAGTTCCTGTGCTTTGTATACTTATACTACCAGCAGTGTACTATTACGCATACTCCCGCGCTCTGTGCAGCTCAGGCTGTCAAACATGATTCGGTCAGTGCGCGCCGTACAAGTCTCTCGGTGTCGGACCGCGTCGGACGATCTGCACTCTGACAGTGAGGCTGAAGGTGATCCGGTCCGGTGACCGGAGCGGGTGTGGGCGCCCCGCGACGGCAAAGCGCGCCGCGGCGACCTTCCATAGATAGGCATAATGGTTCGAGCGAGACCCTGTCCCTCCATGGTCCCTGTGAGGCAGTGTCCCGATCCATGAGCCACCGATAACAGCTTGCTTGCGACTCCTGCGATAGCAGCGACGACCGATAGCGAATCTCGCTCGAAAGTGACTCACGGCCGCTTTAAAGCGGGCTACTCTTGCTCCAAACGGCGTAGTGCTACGAGTGGAGGCTTCCCCACACCGCCCAGGTGAGTCCCAATCGACCAACTTACGCATCGCGGCAGTGTGCGAACGTCAGCTAAAACTCTTGGCGTGTTGTGTAGCCTGCCAACACAACACCCACACCAACATCGCCGCCACGCCGTCCGAAATGGATTCGAAGCAGCAGAAAGGGTCTAGCGTCCTCCCGACGTCCACCAGCGGCGTCCACGGCGACTCCCACGTCCAGCCCCGCCGCAGCGGCCTCAGCTTCCGGCGCCTCTGCTACACCCTCTCCATCGCCTGCAGCGTGTACGGCATCTTCCACATCCTCCAGGCGCGCCGCGCGCACCCGCCGCACCACGGGCACGCGCGGCTGGGGCCGCTGCCGCCGACCGCGCAGTCCGACGTGTGCCCGCAGCCGAAGTCGCTGTACCCGACGCGGCACAGCGACCTCAGCGCGGGGCTGGACAGCACGTATGCGGACGAGGCGTTCAAGGCGAAGGCGTATGAGAGCTTGATTGGTGCTATCAAGATTCCGTATGTGGTGCTCGCTTTCTCGCTGTTAGCGTTCTTGAGACTGATGCAATGTTTGGGTGCTCAGGACGGAGTCGTACGATGACCTGGGCCCCGTCGGCCAGGACCCACGCTGGAAAACCTTTGATACACTGCACGAGTATCTCTGGGCGACTTACCCGAAAGTGTGAGTGCGCGCATCATCCTGGTTTGACTGCGCTCGTGGCTCATGAAGAAACAGCTTCAACACGTTGAAGGTGACGAAGGTGAACACCTATGGAATCGTTCTCCACTGGCAAGGCTCGGACGCATCATCCTTGCCCGTCGTAATGGCGGCCCATCAAGGTGAGCATTCATTTGAGCCATGAAGTTGTGTGATGTCTAACGTGCTGTACGCAGATGTTGTGCCCGTCGAGCCCGCGACCGCGGCGGATTGGATCCACCCGCCTTACTCAGGTTTCCACGACGGTAAGTAGTAACAACGCGAGAGCTCGGAAGTGGTGACTGATCGACATTTCCAGGGGAGTGGATCTGGGGAAGAGGCACTTGCGACGACAAGTCCGACTTGATCGCTGGCCTGTAAGTGGACTCCAATATTTACCGCGTTGCTGAAGTAGCTGACGGTCAGCGATACGCTATAGGGAAGCCATCAACTCCCTGCTAGGGCAGGGCTTTGAGCCCGAGCGCACCTTTGTCTGGGCGTTCGGTTTCGACGAGGAGGCATCTGGCAGACAGGTACATTGTCATCGCTCTAGTGCACGGGTTGAGCACCAACTCACGAGGAATGCAGGGCGCGGGCCACCTCGCGACGTATCTCGAGGAGACGTATGGAACAAACGGGATCGCGCTTGTTCTGGACGAGGGTGGCGAGTATCTTCTTCACGTCCTTGCTTGGACTCGAAATTAAGAAACCTTCCACCACAGGAGGCGCGTACGGACCCCAATACGGCGGAGACGTCATCTTCGCTGTGCCCTCTCTGTCCGAGAAGGGATACCTGGACGTCCGCATCGAGCTCACCGCCAAAGGCGGACACTCCAGCGTCCCTCCTAGGCATACCGTACGTATACTGCGCCCCCTCCTCTGCGTACCCACGTTAACACACCACCCTATAGGCCATTGGCCTGCTCTCAGCCCTGGTAGTCGCCATCGAGACCGAGCCGCACGAGGCTGCCCTTGTCCGCGGCGGCGGCCCCTACAACGCCACACAATGCGCAGCCACGTACGCCCCCGAGTACCCAGCCAAGCTCAGACAGCTCGCACACGACGCCGTGCACGACGACGCCGCGCTCGCGGAGCTCCGCGATGCGCTCCTGGACGAGTTCCCGCGGTTCGAGGCGATCCTGCGCACGACGCAGGCGGTCGACCTCGTGCAGGGCGGCGTGAAGGTGAACGCGCTGCCGGAGAAGGTCTTTGCGGTTGTGAACCACCGTATCGGGGAACATAGGTACGGCTTGGCTTCTCATACCTCTTCGTGCTTAGCCTGACGTGTTCATGTGCGTAGCTCCATCGCAGAGCTCAAGGAGGAGTTCACGAGCATCGTGCTCCCGGTAGCAGCCCGCTATAACCTGTCTGTAGAGGCGTTCGGGAAGAACGTGTCCGCAGGTAGCGCAGGGCACATCGTGCTCTCGGACGCGTTTGGCTCTGGGCTTGAGCCGTCCCCCGTCACTCCGATGGGCAAGGATGACCCTTACCAGGTTCTCGCGGGCTCTATCAAGGCTACGATCGAGAGCGCCAGTGGATACAATGCCAGCGGAGTGGTCGTCGCGCCGTTGCTCCAGATCGGCAACACGGGTGCGTCTTCTCGATCCTTCACGTTGGCAGGTTGAATGCTCACTATTGGGGGGACAGATACGCGGTACTACTGGAACCTGTCCCGCAACATCGTGCGTTACAAGCACTTGCAGGACGCAGACCGGTACAACGGTGCACATACCGTGAACGAAGGTTGGTGATCTTACTCTGCTCATTGAGAATGCGTGCTCAAGCATACCTATTTGCGTCACAGCCGTTCGGGCCGAAGGGTGGATCGAGTCGATTCGTTTCTTCACCAAGTTTATCTTGAACTGCGATGAGCATCTGTAAATTGGGACGGAACGGTCTGGGCTGGTTTATGTCGCCACAGAGTAGTGCGTTCCAGGGTATCATGACGCTGTCGTTTAGGCTTTAGCACATGTAGTATGAATACATACCTATGTATAGCCCTATCTCCACGACGCAGGCCTCTGCATGCCTCCCAATTTCACCGCGGCGACTTCAGAACGCCCACTGACATCGCTCCCACCGACTCCGTCCCCGAGGAGTTCGCACCAAAGATACTAACGAAGAGAAGATGCAATGCGATTAACCCGGGACGATGATGATAAGTTACGTGACAGCAGAACGACTTCGGAACATACAAATGTAGCTATAGCTATAGCCCCTCGAAGAACGACAGATCCTGCGCCGACAGCCCGCCCGCCGCCTTCCCATTCGCAGGCTTCGCCGCCCCGCCGAATATATCGGGCGCAGGCTGCGAGGCACCGCCGGCCTGGAAGTTCCATCCCTGCAGCATCGCGCCCGACAGTGACGAATTCGACGATACGGAGGTCGTCAGACCCGCGCCATTCGCGGCACCGGCAGCGCCCATGCCACTGGACGGCCGCGTGGGATTGAGCATCGCCGGCGACGAGAACGAGGGTGCGATTCCAAGCCCGGCAGCGGGCAAGGGCGTCTCGTCTGCGTCCAGGAGGTTCATCTGGGACGACTTCGACGTGCCTGCGAATGGTCCGGGGATGGCCTGCGGCAGCGGAGACGCGGGCGCGGGCCACTGCCCCTTCCGCGCTGCGGCGGCCTCCACCAGACTCAACGTGTGCAAATGCTGTGCGGCGTTTGGCTTTCTCCTCGACAGGAGAGACGAGCTCGACGACGCGGACGGCATCGAAGAGACAGAGACGGACGACGTGGATGGTGGTGGTGGCGGCGGGGCGATCTGAGATTTGGCAGCCGGCGACTTCGACGGGACGCGCGGTGGCGAGGGTGTCCGGAGCGTAGACGCGAAGAAGTCGCCCATGTCGTCGAAGCCAGGGTTGTGCTTCGGCGTGAGCAGCGCCTGATTAGACACGCTCGTGGGGAAGAGGGAGGAGGTGGACGACGTGAGTGAGGCCGGCTTGAGCGCAGTCGCAGACGAAGGGGACGCCTGGAAGTCCGTGAAGTCGTCGTCATCGAAGCTGAAGCTGGTAGTGGGCGTAGCAGAGGCCGCTCGTACTTGGCCTGCTGGAGGTGGGGGCCCCGGGAAGGAGAATGGGGACGGATTGGCCGCCGCTGTCTTGGACTTGCCTGCGATGGACATTGCAGGGACGCGCGCCTGGGGTGACTTCGCTATAGGCGGAGGTACGGGAGGTGATAGGTTCCTATCAACCGGTGACTGGAAGTCAGAGAAATCGTCATCGTCGAAGAAATTCGTTGTTAACGGCACAGCTGACGGTGGAGCCATAGGACGGCTCTGTTGAGGGGGAACTAAGGTAACCGTAGAGGGGTTGGCAGGGGACGGCGCAGTAGCAAACGTGCTCGCCATAGGTGTGGCCAGACCATATGGAGACGATGTACCGCTCGATGAGGATTGAGCGGGCAACATCGGCTGCGACGATGCCAGAGGTGGACTAGTTGGTGTTACTAGATGAGGGTACAGCGAGCCCAGAGGGAGAGATGAGGTAGGTGATGTGGGGGACGGGGACGCCTCTGCAGCCGTCTCGAAGGAGGTTCGAGACGAGGAAGTCGATGCAGACGACGGTTCTCTTTCAACCACATGCGACGCTGGCGGTATGGGTAATGGGAATGGGGAAGATAGCTTCGGCTTGTTCGTCATTGTAGGCGGGTTCAAAGGAGCAGAACGTTGGAACGAAGGGGGTGGGGGCAAGGCGAAGCCCGACAGCGGAGGCGTCGATGTTTGCAATCGGGATGGAGGGCGGGAAGAGGGCACGAGCGACGTGTGCACGGCAGGAATAGAAACCCTGGAGGGTCCTGCACCTGGCGTAGCCGACGGCGTGATTGGCCGTGACGGAACGAGAGGCGGCGGCAATGTAGGAATTGACGTTTGACCTCCAGCAAGAGCGGCACGAGTTGCTACCGCGGGTTCATTTGCACCCCAGAAGCCCGACATTCCGGCAAACCCGTCGCTAGCGACACCTCGGTCACTACCAGCGGAAGGCGGTCTACTCACCACACCCATGGGTTTCATCACTGCGGGTGCCCTGGGCGGAGGAGCCAACGCGGGCGGAAGAGCAGACGCCACAGACCCACGTCTATCATTGACAAACTTCTCCAACGCATCAGTAGGGTCTTCGTCGGCGTCGTCACTAGCGCTGGGGATGATGTCCGAGAGGAACTCCAGATCATCTGAAGAGAGTGCGAGAGAGTTGTGAGGACTCCCGCCAATTCCGCTGCCGCGGCGGGAGAACCTGTTCAGGAATCTCGACATGACAGTGGGCGCAGGGGGAGATGCAGATCGTTCTAGTACAGGGTCGGGCGTAGAAGCATACGATGAAATGGTGGTTGCGGCCGGTGCCACGGTGGCTGCAAAAGCCATGGGGACATGCGAGGGGCCCGCTGACTCTGTGGCGAGCGGAGAGATAGGAGCGCGGTTGCTTGCCGTAGAGGATCGCACGCTATTTTGGCTTGGAGGCCGGGAGTCCGTCTTCACCTCCTCCACAACGGGACTGCGCGGCTTGTCCACAGAAGGTGGGCGGTTTTCTGTGGAAGCTCCGTCCGTGCTCGTGGGCTGAGGTGAGGCCTGAGACTGGCGACGACCCCAGAAGGAGAATAGACGACCGGTGGGTTTCTTCTGACTGGCAGCGTCTGCGGACGACGCAGCCATGGTCTTCTCCATAATGCGCCATCCCACCGGGATGTCATCCTCGACGATCTCCTTCTGCTCTTTCACCGACGTCTCCCATGCTGTAGACCCCTTGGCCGCTAGATAGTGTGACATAGGACTCCCCTTCGTGAGGGGCAGGTTCTTCGTCAGCTTTACGGAGGAAGCTAGTCTCTTCGCCACCACCGTTTGGGGGAAGCGCACCGACGCCTTCAGAGTGAGAGGTGGTAAGAACGAGTCCATCAAGGTGTTTCTATTATTCCGATAGGAAATGTGATACATGCAACTTGAGCACGGCGATACTTGGATGCAATGGCATACTCACAGGCCTGGGACGCCATCCATACCGCTGCGCCAGTTACCGCTCCATGAGTCCGTGGTTGCATCATTCCCAATATCAGGACAGAAGTCGCGACCAAGTTCCTCGCATTGCTGGAGGATTTGCGCCAGTAGTTCTGGAGGCTATAGCATATACTCCAGTTAGCCTAAGCAGCGGTATGTATTCGAACGTAGCTGACCACGCGGCGATCCTGCTTCGCTTTCTCTTGACGAGCTCTTTCCCACTCGTCTACGGGCTCTTCCTCCTGCTCCGGCTGAGTCTCAGACCATGCGGAAGAACCCCATGGGTCCGCGACCGCTTCGTCCAAAGCAAATCCGGGAGACTGCGCCGTTTCCTCCGTGAATGCAGTTTCGAATGAGCCAAAACCATCCGGACTTGGAGGCGCTGCAAGTTCCGGTGTTGCCTCTTGAGACTCAAATGAGGTAGATTCGGGAGAAGGTGGAGAGGGTGATTTCGTGCGCTCAGAAGTAGGAATGTCTGTCGAGACGGACCCTGCGTCTTCGTCCTCTGGTTCATCAGCTTCGGGGATGTCTCCGGTGGGACTCTTCGCGTTAAGAGGACCTGCTGTAGATTCCGCCTCGGGTGTCTTGCCAAAGGAAATCCCGGCATATGAACTAGTACCCCAAGCCAGGTCAGGTTCGGTCTGCGACCAGGAGAAGCCTGGGCTGCTGGGCTCGTTCCAATGTATGCCAGCGCCAGTAGACCAGGAAGGAGCGGCGAGATCTGCCTCCTCGCCATAGGAACTAGTGAGCTTCGTTGACGTCCATGACGGCGCGGGGTCGTCCTTCAACGCGGGGGGTATCGTATTAGTCGTTTCACTCCAGGCATTCTGGTAGAGGTCGTCGTCCATGGGCGTCACTAGCGTAGATCATCGGTCGCCACGACGAGGTCGAGGTCGAGAGGGAGGAGGGAAGCGTGGAAGATGGTACACGGGCAGTCCGAGTCCGACAGCAGCCGGCTCTGGCAGCGGGAGCGCGCAGCCACAGACGCCCATGGCCGGGGTGGCCGGGGTCCGGCTTGGCGGGGGACGGCCCCGGGCACCGCGCGGGCCGAGTTGAGGGATATTCGGCGGTGTTGCTGTCGCCTCTCGAATTCAGCCTACACCGCGAATCATCCTGGCTTCGCTCTTACCCCCATCCTCCGCCATGGACGCGTTGTCCAACGAGCTCAGAACGAGCATCCTAGACTGGGACGAGAACGACGTACACAACTGGCTCTCCAAACTCGGCTTCCCACAATATGAGCAGCAGGTCAAAGGTGTGTGTTCTCTTGTTCGTCTCGTCGATACGAACGGTCGCCCATGGCATTCCAGAGCACAACATATCCGGCGATGTCCTCTGCCTTCTCGACCCCGAAAGCCTGAAGGAAATGGGCATTTCGACCATCGGCCAACGTCTCACGATCCTCAAGGCCGTCTACAATGTCAAGCTGGCCCAGAACATCCCTATTGAACCCGAACACTACGTACCCCCTTGTACGTTCTCACCTTCCTACCCCCGATCTTTCTTGACATCTCCCGCAGCGGAGGCAGAGGAGCGCCAAGAAGTTAGCGTGGGACGGTTATATGACTTGCTAAAGGACCAAAGTACGCGACTCCTTCCAGCCACATACCCGATCGTCTAATTTATTCTGCAGGCGAGCGTCTCCGGTCATTGGAGGACGACAACAGGAGGTTGAGCGATACCCTGAGCAGCTGTTTGGAGGACCTCGGCCAGTTGCGCGGCATTTCTGCGCGCCCCCAACTCGTAAGTGCGGTGATTGTTTCTTGGTGACTATCTCAACGCAGACCGCAGGTGGAGTCCGAGAGCCCAGTCCAGCGCTCGCATTCGTTTAAATGGGGCTCCTTCGTCAAACCTGCCAAATCCCCCACGAAGGCCTCCACCACAGAGGTCGAATCCCCCCAGCCGTCCCCACAACGAACGGAGCACGACATCCACGGCAGTTCCTCTCGCCAGACATCTTCTGCAATCACCGACAGATTAAGAACATCTGGTACCACGGTCGGTGGAGGCGAAGCCGGCTCTAGCCAGCATACGTCCTACTCGAGTACAAACACATTACAGCCCCATCCTCCTCCTCCGCGCCCCCAGCGGCAGGATAGCCAAGATAACCTCAAGAGCTTCAAAGTCAGCTTGGACGATCCAGCGTGGAAGGTGCTCCCGGCCGCGTTGAAGAAGTACAAGATCAACAACGACGACTGGCAGAACTACGCTATGTTCATCTGCTATGGCGCTCCTGGTATGCCGTTAATTGCCGTAACGTTGCTCGTCCTGACAGTACACACGATCACCAGGGAGTCGCATCGAACGCTGCCTCAGCTACGATGAGAAGCCGTTGCTACTCTTCCAGAAACTCAAGGACGCGAAGAAGAACCCCGTTTTCATGCTCAAGCATATCAAAGACATACGTTCTCCCATTGCCGTAGCGCAGCAGAAGCAAGCCGCCCGGAAGGCGTCGGCTACCGACGGCGGTTCCGCCAAGTCTACACCCACGCCAGGCGCGTCCGGGCATGCACAGTCCCACGGCCAGCACCTCGGCCAATCCCCTTCCCAGGATGGACGTGGACGTCCGCCCAAACTGCAGGTAAACAGTTACTTGCCAAACCAAGCCCCGGGCATCTTGACCGCGGTGCCAAACGGGCAGTCCGGGTGGCCAGAACTGATGTCACCAATGGTCGAACACAAGGTGGACTTCGGTGCGGACGCATCCAAGGCACAGAGCGACGCGGCCGGTGCTCCAGAGGTTGCGGAAAGCGGCACTCCTCCCATCCTAAGGGAAATGCCGCCAGCATCGGAGGTATCATACGCCGTCGCGATCTATCCCTACATGGCGGAGCAGGAAGACGAGTTCGATGTGATAGTGTGCGTATCTCGCTTCCTGCCGTTGACTGCCGCTAACTCACCGCGTGCAGTGGCGATACATTCATCATCGTTTCACGAGCTAGGGGATGGTGGGTCGTCCAGCGCGACCCTGCCGGAACCGGCTATGTGGACCAGGATCCATCGAAGCAGGGTTGGGTCCCTGCAGGTTGTCTACTCGAAACCAAGGTCCCCGTCGCCGCCGCAATCGCGGAAGCCACCGCGCGTGGAGGCATGGTCGGGACACCGCCAGCTTCCCCGCCAGGCACGACGCCGATCCTACCATTGAGCATCCTATCAACAAGCTTCCCTGGCATCGCGTTGATGGACTACAAGAAGAAGGGCGAGGAAGAGTTGGATTTGCAGAAGGACGACTCCCTACGGGTGTTCAAGAGGTACAATCATTGGTCATACGTGAGTTCGCTCTTCTAGTCCGCTGCTCCGTCCCAACCCTGATGACGTCGGTATCAGGCTGTCAAGGAAGAGTCGGGAGATCGCGGATGGGTACCGGTATGTATTCTCCCCCCGAGTCGTCATGTAACATTCTGAACGCGTTCCGCTGCAGTCATGGTTCATCGGCAAGGTCCCCTCATCATCAGGGACCCCGGCGACGCCCAGTGTAGCCAACGCGCCGAACCTCTCGGTCAACGACCAGGACTCGCGGTACGGCGACCTCTCGGCGACTCAGCAGGCGCAGGTGTCGCCGATGTCGTCCGCGTTCCCACCCATTCAGTCGCGAACAGCAGCGGTCATATGAGCCAGGTTCTCGTCGCCGCCCCGCACCCCTTCTCTGCGCTCTCGGACCTCTTTCGTCGCCCTCACAGTATCGTCACGACCTTTCACGACCTGCATTTACCCACGTTCGTCCTTTGTTGACCGAGACCGCGCCGCCGCCGTCCGGTCGACAGTCCACTCCCTCCCTGAATATCTTTCCTCGCGCATATATCCTCTTACCCGTCTCCCCATCAAGCCACTCCTTAATGTTATTAGGCTTCCCTCCCACACATCCGGCATGCTAATCGCGCCCGCTGCCCCCGCACCCCGTACTCTCCACCCAGCCTCTTCGTTCTTGTCTGTATCTACTTTGTCGCCGCGTGTACCTCGTAGTAACCTGGATTTCCGTTCGTTCGCCCGCTCGTCCGTTTTGCCATGGGGATACACACATACATACGTTCCTTCGCTCGTTGCTGTGAGCATCGCATCGTCGCACGTTACGCTTCGTACTGTACACTTAGTTATATATACATCCATGATACGGTGCCTTCGCATTCGCACTCGTGAGCGGTTCCTGGGATCCATGGAAGGGCGGAGTGTACCTTGCTACACGAACGTTATAGAGACTTCCACTTATAGGCAACTTTGTGGAGGGAAGAGTATGGTCATATGGGCTTAGCCCTTGTTCTCTACGAAGTCTGCTGCGATTATATACTCCAGCACGACACTTACGGGAGCACTGGGGAATCAAAGAGGCACTACTTATGCAAGGTACACAGAGACGGTGAATAGTATATTCACTTGTGACAATGCAACGCAAACACAAGAAGTAGGAAGCACTAGTAGAAGGCGGGACCCCCAGAACCTGAGGCTACAGGACTCACAGTACACATTAGAGTCGAGCCGACATTCGTCTCTCTTTCTCTTCGTCATGGTGATGATTCCGATGGCGAAGCGGATGGAGGACAGAACTTAGCCTGTGAGCCACCACCATCAGCGCTCGCCCACACAACAAGAGAAGTCGCCAAAAGGCACCTATGGCGTCGCTCACCATCCGCGCCATCCACGCTTCGAGTGCCCCTGGTCGACGTGCCCAGGCTGCTCCGTCTCTGGGGCCGCGCCCCCACGCTCGCGGTCTCGCAGGTGCTCCGGGCTCATGCTGTCGTGCCGCGACGACCGGTGCGGGTAACGCGTCTTCCCGCTGTCGACGCTGGGATGCGTGTGTCCGCTGTGGGCACTCTCGCGTCGCGGGTCGCGCGCATACGCACTGCCGTTCCTCGACGCATCATAGCCATTCGCCGCCGCTCGGTCGTAGCCACCGTGGATACGCTCCGCGGGAGTCGCTGCTGGGGCGTGCGGGGGCGAAGAGGCGGCGTCAGTACGAGCGTGCCCGGCCACACGTGGGTCAGCGGGAAGGCGCGAGGACGCGGAGGACGTACGTGTGGTGGAACTCCGTCTAGGGGCATCTTCAGCACTGTGGCGGTCACGGTGGCTGCTGTGCCGCGAGCGACGGGAATGGGAGCGGTCGAGGTAGGCGTTGTTGGGTGGCTGAGCCTGGGTCTGGGCGGGACCTATTCTTGATATTAACATATAGTCGGACAAAGACACGAGAAGTAACATACCAGCAATGGGGACATTGTATGCTTGCGCTTGTTGCTGCTGCGGGATGTAGTGGCTTGCTGGTTGAGCAGGAGCATCCGCGATTGCTTGTGGCGGCCGACGAGGCTGCGGGGCAGTTTCCGAGCGCCGTGGACCTTCCACTGGGCGGCTGGAGTGCGAAGGCTGATCTATGCCATTGATGGTGTAGCGTTCGCCTTCGGGCGAGGAGTACGTGACGTGCTCATTGCCCTGCATCGTGTCAATATCATAACCTTGGTAGATCAAGGCATACTGGATTACCTGTGCGTCGACCCGTTTGGTGATAACCTCGGTGCGGCCGTTGACAGTACGGGTCATCTGGCTGCGTGAAACCCACTGGCCGTTCTGGCCTATGGACTCGGTGCTGGAGCTGTATATCCTGCTGCTCGAGCCGTTCTCGATCTGCGGGAACATTGAACCTCCCATGAGCATGCCGCCGAACGGCGAGCCTGGTCCGAACATCGAGCTCCCGAACATCGAGCCTCCAAACATCGACCCCCCGAATGGCGAGCGGGAGAACGGGTCATTGTGCGCAGAGCGGAAGAACGGATCGTCGAAAGGCGAGCGGAAGAAAGGCGTGCCGGCGAATATTGGGTCGTGCTCGAACGCGCTGTGCAAGTCGCCGAAGAGCGAATTGAAGAGCTCGAACGGGTCGGTGAACATGTAGTCACGGTTCGAGCGGGATCCGAAGGATGAGTTGAAGAAGGCGCCATTAGGAAACGAGTTGTTCCCGAAGGCGTTGCGGGTGTTGGCTTGCGGGTAAGCAGGCTGTTCTGTGGGTGGTGGCCACACGCCGTGCCTGTCGTAAAGCTGCGGCGAGTCAGCGACGCGCGCGTTTTGGTACTGCACGCAGTTAAATACGCACCTTGCGGTTGTCCTCGTTGTTCAGAACTTCATATGCGTTGTTGACCAGTCTGAACTGCTCCTCCGCAGCTTGCTTGTCTGTAGGCCCGATGTTCTGCGGTAGCCTGTCTGGATGTGTTTGTAGAGCTCGCTTCTTGTAAGCTTTCCTCACTGTGCGATTTCTAGTCAGCTCGTAGTACTACTTCAAGTATCAACGGTACTCACCTTCTTCCTGAGTGGCGTCTCTCCGGATGCCAAGGATCTCGTATAGGTTAGTGGTCGCAGTCGCAGGAGGCATAACTCAGACAACGAGCTCTGAAGAGGGTGGGTGTTGTATGGAGAGACGGAGAAGCTTGACGTCAGTAGAAAAGGCCTAGGGAACGTTGCCAGGGTTCTGGGGCGATGTAGGCGGCGAGGTCGAGGGAGAACGCGAGAAAGAGCTCGAACTTTCTTGCCGCCGCCTGAGTGCAGGCCAGACGCCACCAGCGCCTGCGTCATTCACTCTATTTCGCACAGCCACAACTCTATAGCAACTCCTCAAGCGCCCGGACGAACTTGTTACCGGAGTTACCGTTCGCGAAAACAGGTCGAGGGCGTACAACGGCGAGACAGAGGTGACGATATGCTACAAGGCGTGCATCTTGGTGTGAATGTAATACAGGGATAAATCAGTAACACATGCAAGAGCCGGTGTCGGTCTGTGGAAACATTCGACACCAGGCTGTTAAGCACTATGATGTCAGATAGTCCGCTGCACAGAAGACAAAACGTCAGTTGGCTGCATTAATATAGTCGGAAGGAAGGAGGTGAGACGTACTTGGACGAGCGCCCATTGGGCTAACAACTGTTTAATTCGATCGGCAAGGTTTCCTTGACAGAGGTGGCAGGACAGATGGTCCGCGAGCGGCGACAGGGCATTCTGGATCGCACTTGGCGATAAATCTACTCCAAAGAACAGACGCAGTCAACAGCACGGCACTCGTACGCGTTTGCGCGTTCGATGCTCGGCACACTCACCAGCAGTAGCCTCCCACGCGAGGTAGGCGGTCGCGAGCGCCCACGCCCGCGCAAGCTTCTTCTGCTCCGCGAAGTCGCATTCGGGGGTAGACGGGTGGATATGTGGTGGTAGATATAACAACCGTTTGAGCGCGTCGAGCCGCGTTGAGTACAGCACGTATATTTTCTTCAAGTAGACCGGCGCAATCAGGCTAACAAAATCCCCCATAAGTGTATCGAGCGAGAACGAGAGGAGGAAGCTCGAGACGGGCTTTGCAAGCTCATAGAGATCGTGCCTTGACGCGAGAGCGTAGACGTGCAAGGGGTGGATTGGGGCCTGAGCGAGAATGAGGCTGTAGAGGGAGGTAGCAGGTACGACGAGGGCTTTTGGAGACAACCCGTAAGAGGGCATCGCGTCGACGGCCGTGATGAGGACGTTTAAGGTGGGCTTGTACTGCTCGCATGGAACACCGTATGAGGAATGTAAGATGACGTTTAGGACGGCGGATGATTCCGGGACATGCGTGATAGGATTGTGAACCCCGCCCTCCACTTCTCCGGACTTCAAGTCGCCAAGTAATTGGGGCAGGATGGTGTCGTTGAAGTGATTGGTGGACACGCCTAGAACCTGCGTGGTATGGACGTAGAAGAGGACCTTGTCTGAGGAAATAAGGACCAGGTCTGTCGGAATGGGTAGGATATTTGCCGTCGGATGGAAGGTCGTGGAGATAGACACAATTGTCGACTGTGCAGGAACGTCTTGGTCGTTCATGTTTCGCGTAATATCATCTTCCCTGGCAGAAGCATGACTAGTGACGTCTGCGGCAGACTCCTGAAAGAATGTGTCAGGTGGGCACCTGCCGTTCAAACGTAAGGCTGCGACACTTACCGGGGATGTGATAACATGGCTAGGACTCGAAAGTGAACGAGACAAGTTGGTATCATGACGTATAGGCGTAGATACTATGTTGATCATGCGAGCATTGTGCTGCTCGTCAAGCTCCGATGACTGCGGTGTCGCACAAATACTCGAAATATCAAGGAGAAACTCGAGAGAATGCCATTCAGAATGGTTCATGGCAAGGGAGGAGGTCCAACAGAGTAGGGGACGCGTGCGAGGAGGGTTTGAAGGTGCTCATTGCGCAGGTTTGTAGATCGTCAGCCTATCTCCCTCCTCAATGTGAATCTCTGATGACGTGATCCGAGAATCCTAGGGAAGGCATGACGTATTGAAGTCACTAGACATCTTGCTTATACTGTCAGTGGACCGGGGTACGCGCCTGTCAATCGGCGCACGGCGCGGCGCGGGACTGAATTATGGGCAAGTTAAGCTCAACAACAGTCAGCGAAGGAGGCATAACCAATCACATAATCACCGGCACTGGAGACTGAGTACTGAAGTACTAGAGCCTTGCGAGTATGCAACGTATGAATATTCACTCTATCTCGAAAGCGATGAAGAACCTCGCACAGACCCTGAACTTGTCCGTGCTGAAAATGAGCCCACGGATTGATGTTGGGCGACCTCATATTCCCGAATGATTCAGTGCGTGGTGCGATCTTTACGAGGGCTTCGTGACAAAAATGCAGGACCAACAGGACCAACACGTTCAACTCAGACGAATGGGTCGTTCAAGCTTGGTGAGTGTTGCACTAGCAACACGACTGTATGGTTCCATCATCGTGTATGGCACATCCTTAGCAAAACGACTAGCAATAGCGCTATAGTCTGATGGTGCTTCGGTGCGCTGCAGGCGAGATATCGCATAGCAGGACCAATACCGAAGAGTCCACATCCGATGCACTCCGATCGACAGTCGAGCGAACTCGATGATCACGCTGTGATACACCTAACTACGACTTTCCTATCCGAAGCAGACGTCGCTGGAACTTGCCAGTTCCCCGCGAAAGCAAGCATACGGGTAAAGACGTACCCTGAGTGCGTAGGGCTTGACGTACCGTGCTTCTTGACCGATAGCTTTCCGGATGGTTATTGAAGAGGATGCACAGCTCCTCCCTGATGTTGGAATATAGGTGAATATATGATCCAGCATTAGGCCTACATATTGAAACCTTAAGGAAAGCGGTGAGTACTGAGCGTGGATGGGGGCACGTAGTTGGATGCCACAGCGATTCCCGCCTCTAGTGCACTGAAGTGTCGTGGGGCCGATTACGGCGCTGTAAATTTGTTTGAGAGTCATGAATAACCGTCGTCACCATTGAGGTCCTACTTGATGGACATCGGGATTCTCCTTGTTGGCGCATCCGAACTGGCCGTTGTGGACACCTATACTGACCACATTATAATTTAGAATCGAGCGCACTAAACCTAGGGTATACATCCACCGAATCCGCAGACAGAGCCTGCGTAACTCCTTGCACGGGAGCGTTGCTCGAAGTCCCATAGTACTAGGTGGTAGTTCTAGTCATCGATGATACACTCGCAGACCTCATTGAGGAGGCGAAGAATGGCCATGTTCGTAAATATTTGCAAGAGAGCCTGAAACGGCGAATACAGCGAAGCTTAGCAGAGAGGATTTGAGTAGAGAGACATTTGCGTGGGTGATGGTATGCGGCAAGCCTGTTAGCGCCCGAAGTTTGAGCGCCGGGGTACGACAGCGCGAACGTGCAACACCGCTTGTCAATAGGGAGACAACAGAGGTGAGTATATATATGGCTTACTTCGGGCGAAGCTTAGGCTCGCACAGGCTGTTGCATCAGGTTAAACGCATTTTCATTCCAAGTGGACACCGGGTACATTGTGCGTGCTACTTGGACGGGCTCGTTATTTGACAGAAGTGATGGGGAGAGACGAGACGAGGGAGGTGAGATCGTAAAGGGAAGGGGAATTCGACAGAGGAGCAAGATCTTGCACGGATAGATTCACATTCAATGGGGGGATGGGGATGGATGGAGATGGGAGACCAGAGGAGCCCTGAAGACCGATGGAAATGCACAGGATGGGGAGGAGAAACATGCGACTGGGCTGCGAACGAAAGTGTGGACGGATGATCGGGGTGGAAATGGGGGATGGGGGATGGACGACTATGAGCACAAGATGGTAGTGGAATAAACAGCAAGAAGGGAGACGAGCGGTGGATGCGGCCTGCTACACGGTAAATATTATATGACACAACGGCCTCCTACTCATAAAAAAATCAGCCTTTCAGGCCGCACGCGCGCGCACCCGGGCTTTTACCTCCAATGCGAGGACTTAAATAGAGAGCGAGGGGATGGACGACCCCGAGCCCAGGAAGTTTGACCGCTGCACCGAGCTCGACGCCCGGCTTTTGTGGTTCGGCAAGTGGGAATGGTGGTGCCCCCGGTGTGGCTGCTGGTAGCGGTACTGCGACGACTTAGCAACGAGCTTGCGCTTCATCATCGCCTTCTCCTTCTTCAGCTCCTTCTTTGTCTTATTGGAATGCGGCGGCTGGTCGGCGCTGGGCGCGGGCGCAAACGGCGACCCGAGCATGCTATCGCGCGCGGAGAGTGTCGGGGAGGCGCCGTGCGAGTGTCCTGGACGAGACTTGCGCTTCCGCGCGGACGCACGCGACATCTTGTCAAGGGGCGGAGTGAAGAGCGGCAGCCCGCCCCCGAAGCCGCGATACTGAAGAGCACTGTATCCCGTGTCCGACGTGCCGCCGTCCACGCCAGACGCGGTTGCAGTCTCGCGCGTGCGCCGGAAGGTAGCCATTGGGATGCGGTCCCACCGGGAGAGGCTGTGAATGTGCGAGCCCTTCATCGGACTGGACTGCGAGTCCGCGTCGGGCACGTCCGTCTCGCAGTCTGGTGCGGAAGGCTCCGAGTCCAGTAATGAGGAGTCGAGGACGTCGTCGAGCTCGATAGGCTCGTTCTCGGAGGGCTCCGATATATACGACTGCTGGGAGAGTGCTTGCGCGGCCTCGTCGGACGACTCCGTCGGCATGGGTGGGCGGAGGGCAGACATGAACACATCCTGAAGAGGACGCGCACATGTCTCAGAGGAATGAAAGCAACAACGAATCAGAAAGCAACACACCTCCACGGAAATCTCCTGCACCGGCTCGACAAACCGAGCGACGCGTATGGGCCGAGGGTAGAAGCTTGGTACCTCGCGGCCTTCGCCCACGATTGCCGCTTGCTTGGGCGTACCCGTTGTCTCCACCGCGAACTCGCCCATGACAGGAACACCCCGCCGCCTACTGATAGGTGAGTACCGCTCCTTGTCCATCTCGATATCCTCGAGGTCCTCCATCGAGATCTTGCCTGCAAGGATATCAGCGGGCGTTGGGGGTGGCGACCTGCGCTGGGTTGATATCGACGCGAGCGCAATACGCGTGCTGGGTGAGGCGTCAGGCGGTGGCGTCGTGAGAGGGTTGACGGTCGACAGCGGGTTGATAGCGGACACACTGCTCGGCCATCGGAAAAGCATCATCGCGCGCGAGTTGGGGAGCCCATCCGAGTCGACGAGCTCGTCCTCGGTGGTGTCCCCCTCGCTATCTTGAAGCATGACGGTGCCGGTGCCAGAACCGTCGTCTGAGCCAGAGCAGTCCGAGCCAGACGCGGAGAACATGTCGGTGTCCTCGTCCGGGCCGGACATGCCGAAGAGCCCAAGGCCGTCAGGCATGCGGCTGTTCGTGAACAGCAGCTGCCCGTCCCAGCCAAAGGAGAAGTTGTCGAGCTCCACGCCGATCTCGAACTCGCCGTCCCCGCGCCTGAGCTGCACGGAGGGGTCGAGGTCCATCAAGAGCAGCGCGTCCTCTTCGTCTGTTGAGAACGAACCTGAGAGTTCGACGTCGGACGCGAAACTGCGGAGGTCTGCGTAGTGCTCCTCCGGGGAGGATGCACCAGAGTCAGACGAGCCATCGAGGTTGGCGAAGAAGAGGTCCGCGTCGAACGACTCTTCCTCCTCTTCGTCGTCGCTCCAGCCGTTGCCGGGGAATGTGAGCCCGATGGAACTGCGCGTCTCCTGTTCCTGCTCGTCGAGCTCCACATCAGGCTCACCGACCCCGGTCAACTCGACATCCGCCTCTACATCTGCATCTGCGTCCTCTTCCTCTTCGTCGTTCTCGTCGTCTCCATCTTCGGACGACTCTGCGGAGTCATCGCTGTCGGTGGAGGACTCCTCATCCTCTTCACCGGCACCCACCGACTTTTTCCGAGGACGGATCTCCCACTTGTTGTTGGACCCGCGGTCGCGTTTCCGCTGCCCGAGGTGACTGTGTAACAGTTTTGTCGACTGACGACCGTCGTCATTGGGGATCTGGAACATACTTTCATCGTCTGAGGACGACGTGATCTCTGAATCGGACGACTCGGATGAGCTCGAATGGGTATCCTCGCTTGCTGCAGGAACGAAGGTGGGGTAGTCTGAAAGAGTGCTGTCGCTGAGGTCGGCGGTAGACGTGCTTGCAACAGGAGCCGGTTGGAAGACTTTGCGCCCTGTCCCGGTCGTGCCTCTGGCCTTGTACTCCATGTCGTCTGCAGCCACTTTCTTCTTCGTAGTGCCATGCTTGGCGGCAGCGGCGAGAGCCTTTGGGGGCCTGCCGCGGCGCTTGGGCGCGGATGCACCGGCCCCGGCGGCGTTGTTGGTTGTACGGGATGAGGATGGGGCGGCATCTGTCGCGGAGCCGAAACGCGCGCTTGCGTGAGTCGCGGGCGGCTTGCGTGCTTTTGACAGGGAAAGCTTGATCTTGAGAGGGTGCTTGCCGGCGTGTGCGGGGGCGCGGTAGCTGCTGGAGGGTGCTGAAGAAGGAGTAGAGGACGCGGAAGGCTCTGTCGCGGTGGAGGCGAGAGTGGGAGCCGACTTTTTGGGGCACGTGCACTCGCTCTCGCAGACTGGGCAGATGTCGTCGAGGTCGTCCTCGTCCTCGTCGAGCATCTGGGGCTGGTGGGGGAAGGAGGGGCCGCTGCTTATGATATGGGCATAAGGAAGCGGCATTGGAGAAACTTGCTTCTTCTGGGGATCTGCAGCGAGTATGGAGGGTCAGGAAGACGAACGCAGCGAACGAAGCAGCAGCAAAGGCAGGGAGGTGAAATGAGTGGGTTGTGTGCGGGCGAGAGACCCGACGGCGGAGGGGAGGGCGAGAGAGAGAGAGCGGTGGAGACCCGACTGGGCAAGAGAAAAGGGCCGGGGGCGGGGGAAGAATAGTTTCGGGAGTCGGATGATCGTGCGCGGCGGGGCGGGGACAGCATCATCGCGACCCGGCCCAATGTGGACGGGAAAATGAGCGGAAAAAAGGCGCACTCACGTTGCGAGTGTGATTTTTTTGCCATGTCGTGTTTTGGGGCATCTGGGGGTTGGATGGCAATCCAGGGCTGCAGCGAGCGCGGGAGGGGGGCGAGGGAGGGGGCGAAGCGTATAAAGCTCCGGGAAAGATGTGTAGACACAAGCTGGGGCTCGCCTGCTCTTGAACGTGCCTTGCCGCCCGACAACCACCGTCACCCGTTCCCTCGCTCCCCTCTTTCCTCTTTCCACCATCAATATCGCTTCGCATCATCCGAGCCTGCTTTTCCGAACCTCCTCCTCTGTACTTTTTCATTGAGAGGACGCGCGCATGGCTGCCCGTATGTTTTTGCGCTCTTCTCGCGACACTTCTACAAATAACACTCGTCTCAGGCCGCTCTCTCAAGGACCAGCTTGCCGAGCTCTCCCAAGCTGCCCCCGTCGGTGCGTGCCTTCTTGTCCTCATGTGAGTCGCGCTAAACTTCACCGATCACCAGACCTCGACCCTGAGGACGCACTCGCAGGCATCGACCACCCCGAAGGAAATCGATTGTTCATCGATGATTCTGCTGCCAGAGAACACTACATTGATGTCGCGTGAGTCCCTTCGCTCCCTTCTGCCATTGCCCCCATTCAACGCCCCGAACGTGCTGACCGTCCTCAAGGCCTTCTGCAATACGTAAACTACACGATTCTGTGAACGACTCCAAGTATGACGGCGTTCGCACTAGTCGCAAACAGCTCGACGACTTCTCAGACCACGGCAGCATTTCCGAGGGTCTAGATGAGGAGGAAGACGAGGAAGAGGGCGAGCTGGAACACTCGCACAGCGAAGGCGCGACCGAGGACGACGAAGAACTCGAGAGCCCTTCGGAAGGAGAGGATGCTTCAGGCTCCGAAAGCGAAGACGGGGTATCGCAATTGCAGGCAACTGCTCTCTCTTCACCGGATGCCCCACCGGCAAATATATCCGACCCCCCGCAGGAAAACGATATCGCATCTAATCTCCGGAAGACGCACGAGATCGACAAGAAAAAGGGCAGGGCCGTATCACGTCAGATCGTGAGTCCACGCCATATTTTGCTATCACGGCGTGCAAGGGTGCAGGTCTATGGCCAAGGGGTGCAAAGGGGTGCAAAGGGGAGGTATGCTCTCATGGGCACCTGTCTTCCGACGGGTTGGCTTGCTCGCTTCTTCGCCGTGTGCTGCGTCAGGGATTGCAAATGGCGACCAGCGACGCATATATGCTGGCCTCCGCGTCCTCTCCCTCTCCTCGTTTCGCTTGGAACGTGTAGAAAGGTATAGCTTGGGTACAGCGAGCCGCGAATGAAGATCAGAAATCGCGGTCTCAAGGGGCAGACTGCACATGTAGCATAAGCCCGACCTTTGCATTTCTCGACGCGTAATCATACACGAGGCATTGTGCTGACCATCGCCGTGATTCCGGTCTAGGCCCTTTGGGATACGTTGCTCGACGCCCGCATTCAGCTGCATAAGGCCGTCACTGCCGCGAACCGGCTTCCATTGGTATGTCAACTCCTGCCGTATATCACCCGGCAGATGTGCTCACCGCTATCGCAGCCCACCGAGATCGAACAATACGTCGCGCATCCCGCTGCGCGCGAGGCGCTGGACAGCTTCTTCGACACAGCCGATGGTCTCACCGAAGAGCTCTTCTCTCTCCAGGAGGTGCGGTTTCATCGCCTCGACCCCCTACTCGTGCTCACGTATTCACGTGCACAGGATCTCCTGCGCGTAAATGAATCGATAGAACCTCCCGCTAGAAAGCGACGCAGGCTCGAAGTAGTGACGGAGCCTGCGCGTGAGTATGGCGAGGCACTGACCGCGCTATCGGCGTCGGCATCTACCCTCGAGGCGAGCTGTCACCCTTGGCTCGTCGATACGCTTTCCAAGTGGTCCGCGAAGGTGCAAGCGGTCGCCCCCAACGTCCTGTTGCCTGACAACAAGGGCTCCTTCATGCGGAACGGCAAGGCACCTGCACACGCGGGTGTCGCCAGCCTCATCGACGACGTCCTGCGCTCAGACAACACGAAGCTGCTCGATCGGACTCGGAAGCGCAAAGACAAGCACATACGCATCGGGCACGTGCCGGTTGCCGACGACGAACGAGCCGACGCGGACGTGTTCGATGACACGGATTACTACCAGCAACTTCTGCGCGACGTCATCGCCGCGCGGGGTGGAGGCGACGCACAGGGGGAGCAGCAGTGGCAGGCGGCGCAGCGCGAGCGCAAGGCGAAGCGGAGGAAGACGGTGGACACGAAGGCGAGCAAAGGCCGGAAACTCCGGTACGATGCGCACCCGAAGCTGCAGAACTTTATGGTGTCCGTGCCGGTCGTCGTCGGTGAGTGGCACGAGGAGCAGATCGACGGCTTGTTCTCGTCGCTGCTGCAGACGTAGACGTTGTGTATCATCTAGGTGGTGTCCCTCTCTAGGCGGGTAGTTTGTCTGTGTTGTAGCGTGCTTGGCATTATGGGAGCCGTCCTGGGCAAGCGTTGTGCGAGCATCATTGATCAATTTGCGAGTGACAGTTCATGAACGTCCATGCTCAGTCCGCGGCTTGCATCTCACTCCACGACTCCGAGATGCGCAGACGCGGAGTTTGAGCGGGGTTGCGCCGGCCGGTAGGCGTAGCTCGGAGAAAAGAGCTACAACTGAATTGGACTCCACGGCACTAGTACTGCCCGCTGCTAGACTAAGTCTGAACAATATATAGTGTGCATGATGAAGCACCGATTCTACGGAAAGAGTCTAAGTCGAAGAACTCGAGATAAGACCAATATCTGTGCCCTGTGCGAGAGCCGAGTAGTAGCAGCAACAGTACAGAGTCAAAGAGTATCGTATTCTCAGATCACCACAGACGGCACAGACGAATACTATAGCTACGGGCGTACAAGCACACACTATCCCTACACAGAGTTACACTAGAAGCAGCACAGGGTGTACATAGAATAAACGATCAGAACACGAGCAGACGAGATTCAACAGCAGAGCGACCGACCCAAGATATGTACAAGAAACGCGACCGGCGACCTCCTCCACCTACTTCGGTTCATGTTCCCTCCTACTTGGCAACTTCTCTCGTCATACGTTCATACCTGATTGAATTGCGCGAATAGGTAGTTCCACGACGTGTGCGGGTCCGCCGCGGGGATGTGGTGCCCGTGCACCGGCGAGTGCGGCCCCTGCGCCATGTACTGCGCATGCTGGTGCTGGTGCTGCTGGTGCGCGGCCGCCATGGACGGGTGCGCGTTCCCGACCTGCTCGTACCCGTTGTACTGAACCTGGATCGGGTGCATGCCCATCGTCATGCCGTGCATGTGCATCTCGTGCCCGTTGCTGTTGCCGTTGAGTTGCCCGTTCGAGACATGCTGTCCGTGCGGCGACCACTGCGCCGCCATATCTGGGTACGCGTAGTCGTACGTCTCTGCAGCGGCGGGCATGTACCCACCGCCCCATTGCGTGGCGTCGACGCTGAGGGAGGGCACAGACGCGGGGGACTCGGGCCCGACGGGCGGCGGCGTCGCGTCGGCGGGCATGTAGGACATGCTCTGCTCGATGGGGCTCTCGGAATGCTGGGATGACTCCTGCGGAGAGGAGGGGTTGGAGAGCGTCGGGGACTTGCGGGACACGAGCCGCGTCTTGCCTCCGAGCGCCGCGAGCTCCTCGTCCTCTTCTTTGACGAAGAGGCTCTCGGTCGGGCTCTGGGGCCCGTTGAGGTTGGGCGAGCCGCTGCTTGCGGCTACCTTGGCGGCCAGCGCGCGAGCCTTCAACTTGCGAAGTACAGGCTGCAAAGGTGATACATACATCAGACCGGGTGAGCGTGATAAGGGGTGAATGTCAACGTACGAGGACCTTCGCAGCACGAGCGTTGCTGGATACCTCATTAAAGAGGCTCAACGCCGAATCGAGGTTGGACAAAGCCGACGGGGCCAAAGCCATACCAGGACATTTCGTAGCGATAGACCCCAGGACGATCTTGGCACACCGAATACCGTATAAGCCATCACAAGAGGCGGAATACGAAACGGCAAGAACATACCGAGCACGAAAACACGTGCGTGAACAAGAACCACATCCTCTCAGTGAGCCCAGGGTGTTGTGAATACAGGCTCCGGATCAGGCCGACGAAGGAACAGGCACAGTTGTAAGCCGCCAGTACGGATGGCGCGTACTTGCTGCCTAGAGGGTCGGTAGGGCTCTCCTCGAGCGCGCGCGCGAAGAAGCCGCGGTGAAGATAGAATAGCGCTAGAACGAGCGGAGACGATCTAGCCGCCGTTAAGGAGCAAACGTAAAGCACTCACTCATCTCCTTGATCGCGAACGCGATGTACCTCTGCATCGTCAACTCGATCGGTGGTTGGACGTGTGGGCCCTCCATCGACGCCCCGCCGAAGCCTGGAACCCTGAGGGAAGGCGGGATGTACCAGTCACGGATCTTCTTATCGAGCTCGTTGATGATCGTGTAACGGGGCACTGTCGCGCCAAAGGCACGCTCATGCACGACGGCGAGACACTTGAAAGAGAACCGGTGCTTCCAAGCAGCGACTGGCCAGCATCATCAGGGAACATGAAGGGCGAGTAGATGGGAAGTAGGGTGATACGCACAGCTCATCTCCAGCTCGCCATGAGCGTTCTTCACCGGCTCCTCCGGCATCTTACAGTCGATAAACGCAGTGGCGAAGGAGGGTGGACGGCCATAGGTCAGACTCTGCAAGATGGGACCCTAGTCAGGATCCGGTCTCGCACAGGGCGCCCCATCCCTGGGTCGACTCACCTGCCAGGAGTCATACGTATAGAGTTCGTAGAACAGCGATCGTCGCCTGAAGGTTTCTTTGCTGTCCAAGTTCCAACGGCCGCTATCGCGATCTAGCGGTCAAGAGAGCGTCAAGAGGGGTGGTAATGGGGGTTGAGGCCACAGGGAGCTTACGGAGACCCAGCTAACGGCCTCGGGTCATCAGAACGCGCGTGTGGGTATATTAGCGGGCAAAACACTCACGCTCTGTGCCAATTTCACCGCGAGGCCCATGAGAGCCCAACGGGGGCTCTCGACGAAGGACAGGAACATGTAGTGGCACATGAGGATCTGCTCACGTGCTGTTAGCAACGATCCGTGGACCTCGGTCGAAGCCCCGCCGGGCTCAGGCAGGCGACGCAAGCGCGAGGCAACTCACCACTGCTTGGATAGCCGGGATCGACTGCGACTCGAGCACGGAGTCCACGCTCAGGGCCGCCCTGCCGAGTTGGTAGTAGCGCATCGCCTCGGCCGACAGCGACGGTTTTTCCAGGTCCAGCAGCGTGCCTAGAGCGAGCACGAAGCAGAGCACAGCGAGCTGGTGCGCGTCCATCGGCGCGCGCTCTGTGTCCATACTGTCGTAAACGCGAGCAAAGATGGCTTCGTCAAATTCGGCTTCTGGGATCGGCGTATACCTACAGGCCCGGATGAGCGGGTCAGGGTAGGACAAATATTAGCGTTCAGCGTTCGTGCGCCGCTAGAAGTAGAGGTAGCGTCGCTGACGTACATCCATGCCGCGTGCTTAAAGTAGATGTCCGTCAGCCGGCGGGCTTTATCAATGTCGGGCAGTGCGGCGAGCACGGCGCTGCGAATCCCACCTGCGGTTTCATGTACCGCAGTATAGAATGGGAACGTATGGCTCAGCCAAGGTATGTCCGTGGGTAATTGCATTTGCGGGCTATCTGCTTCATCGTCGCTTCCAGCCTCGTTCTACGCTCCGATTAAAACACGCGACCATATATCTACTGAGCTCGGACTGCGCACCTGTAAGAGGTACTGCACACGCGGCTTCTTGTCAGCATCGTGCCACACTGATCCCGAGGAGAACACATACCCAGGCATTGGCCATTCCCCCATAGAACTTGGTGTGGCCCGACTCCGTAATCGATCTAGAAGACAATATAAGGTTAGGCCGCACGAAGGTGAGATCCCCTGAATGAGATTTACAGGGAGCCGACGTTAATTGATTCCACACTCTCTTGTTCCTGCTCTTGGGCTTGTTCTTCGGGTGCTTCTCTCTCGAGCGGCTTCTTGAGAGCCCGGAGCTCGTCTGTAAGGAGGGGGTGTGGTTGGCTGGAGACGCTAGACTGGACATCTTGGAGCGCATCCTCGAGGGCACGGACGCGGTTGGCGAGGATGGTGATCTTGTCGTGGAGGACCTCCGTGTTCGCCAGCACGAATCTACACAACCCATTCAGATGACCTCATCCGACTATAATGTACCTCTGTGTACAACCAGTCCGGCATTCTCAAAGTTCGAGCAGACCTCCCTCGATGATCATCGTGCCAGGGTTTTGGCTAGCTCGCGATATGGGGGTGGACGACGGGTGGTATCCGACCGTTGACATCCCCGGGCCAGGTTGGTCGCACAGGTACGTCATAGAGAGGGGACTTACCGGTTTCCCTTGCCCGTTGTGAGCGACCCTAGCGCAGATTATGAGCGCGAATCCCGGAATAAAGAGCTGCATGATCATTGACGAACGCACCATCAGGGCAGATGGCAGCACAGCCTTTCTTCACGCAACTTGCGCAGGGGAACACGCGTGAACACCTCGACGCCCACCATCAGCCCCTTGCCATTCCTCCTAGGCCGTCGAATATATCCGGGGATAGTACTTACCTAAGTTTAAGGCTACACGAACCAAGGGGCGCTAGTTCAGCAAGACCAATATGGTGGCGGCGATGCTGGGTGCTCACCGGCGGCATTCTGCACATGATAAGGTGGCGTTGCGCCTCTTGGCTTTCTGAGCAAGCTGGCTCGCCGAAGACATCTCGCAAGACCTCCAGGAGCGTGCGGGCTGCGAATGGGCAGAGGTTCGATCAGACGGGGGGATCTGGGGGGAGGGTATACGGAGGAAGGTCGCAAAGTTCAGGCGGTCGAGGCTGAGCGGCGCGCCAAGTGAGCCATCTACTCACGCCTGTCCACTTCAAAAAGGCACAGCATCCTCCTTCTCAGCTCGCTTATTCCAGGCATCCGTTCTCGCCCCCACCATGCATGACCCAACCATGATCAATGAGCAAATGATGCCGTGTCCCATGTGTGCGGTCCTTGGCTTTTTCTGGCCCGCTCGGAGACCACGTCTCAGGGCGCGCGCGGCTGTAATCACCGGTACGATCGACGATTGGTCGCACTGTGCATCAGGGACAGAAGGATGCGACAAACAGGCACGAACGACGGAGCGCTGTGGGAGCGTCTGCCGAGATGTTCACTCGACCCCGAATCTCCGAGAAGGACCAGCGCACTGATACATGACCGTTGTTCGGAGAGAGAGGATGTACATCCGACTACTTGCACCGTTTCAAGTGGCATCGTAATCACCAATGTTACAGCGACAGCGGGAGCACATCCGGCTATGTCGATGAGACATACTCCGAGGGTACTATGAAACCGGTAGCATCCACGAGGTCGCAGGCGCGGCGGGCCCGGATGTACTCCGCGATTCCTACATGTGGGCGACGCGTGTTGCACAAGGACTCTAGATCGGTAGCGAGGCCTGTCCTGTGCGGCACGCCGGGAGTCGTGCCTAAGCCTTGTACGGAATGCCGAGCATCCTGTACGGACGGGGAAGGGTTTTGACGGAGTGACGGGCGTGCCGATGTCATTGTTCCTATAATAAATGGCAGCGGGGTTGCATGTGTTAGTGCGACGCCTAAAGACTCGTATGGTCTCTCACCTAATTCCAGTGTCTCTGTCATTCGAATGCCAGTGTGCTGTCAAGCTGTAGCGCAGATTAAACGAACCGTTAAGGGTATGTACAGGTTGTACACTGCAGTGAGGGCATAGCCAGTATTCAAACGCACGAGACAGATGCAATATCTGAGAGAGGTATGCATACTGCAGGGATGGTTACACGGTATAATATCGGAGGGTATCGACGATCTGAACATTATAGGGTCGTGCATGCGCACCTGAAATACTGATACAAGCTGTATACCGCAGCCAGCTGCTCCTTAATCCTTGTTACACACTATAAAAGTCGTACGCAGCAATACAGTCGGCGGGGTATCATCGTGCATCGGGCGTGGCGTTCATCGCGTGGAAAGCTTGCTACTCAACAACGCGAGCAGATTTTCCTATGTCACGAACTGTCAGCGTGGGATCGCGACGACATATGCCTTTGTCCTCCCTAACCTTGTCGTCGGCGTTGTCTGTGTACATGCAGCGTGCGTCGTGCTCGCCCTTGATTTCCAGCGCGAATGAATTCGTGACAGGCTCGAGTTCCTCGAAGCCCTCCTCCCACTCACGGATGCGCTGGATACGCGCGAGCGGGATTGTCTCCAAAGGCTGGGAGTTATCCTGTACGCGTCAGCTTCGGTGAATAATACATTAATCCGCAGGAGACGCTTACCTCGGCTTCTTTGAAGAGTGCCAGTTCATCTTCGCGCAGCTGGAAATACCGTCGCTTCCACGACAAACAATCCTCAGACTGCACCGTCACCCAGCCGGTCAAGAGCACTGTCAGGCCGCGCTCCGTCTTGAACTTCTTTCCTCCAAGCCGTATCGCCAGTTGCTTTCTCTCGCGGGTAACGCGTTCGAGCCATTCGGTGCGCTCCATACCGTGAGCCTGGTTGCGCTGTGCAAGCTCTTCCCGGAATCGCTGCAACTTCTCCGTCTCCTCGCGCCGTCGCTCGCGCTCCTGTCGCTTCCGCTCCGCCGCGAGCATCTTCTGCAACGCCTCCGCCTCTTTCTCGATGGCCTCCCGCCGTCGCCGTTCCTCCGCCGCTCTCCGCAGTTCCTCTTCGAGTGATGCCTTGCGCGCGGCTTCCTCCTCGGCGTACTGCTTGAGTAGCTGCTCCTTCTCGCGCTTGAGACGCGCCTGCCGCTGCGCTTCTTCGCGTATCGCCTCTTGCTCTTCGTGCTCCTTTCGCCGCTGCGCCTCCCTGCGCTTCATATCCGCCTCTTCAGGGCTCGAGATGGTCGCGACACGCCGTCCCACGGGAGGGACTCGCCCGGCAGCAACAGGAATGCGCGAAGAGGCCGTGCGCGCGCGTGCGGGCTTGGGGGGAACCGTCGGTGAGGGCGGCGTGGGCGGCAACACGCCCATCTCGTCGGGTGTCAAGGGTAGCTTGGAGTAGCTCGTACGCTTCATCGGGCGCGCGAGGAAGATAACGTGCGGGGTGGGGGACTCGGTGCGTATGAGGGGGGAGCGCTCGCCTGGGGCGGAGACCGCGTCGAGCGCGTGCCGCACGTCGTCCCATTCGCCATAGTCTTTGGGCGGAGGGGGCGGAGGTGGGGTGTGAGTGGCATTAGGGTCTATAGGCTGAAGTGCCTTCTCGTTGTGACCAGCACCGGTTGGGGAGCGCATGCGCTTGATGGGTAGAAAATTCCGGACTTGGTCGAATTTGGACCGTAGTTTCTTTGCAGACATGATGGAGGAGGTTACGCAGGGAGAGAGCAAGGGGGTGGGTATATAGACGGGGTGGGAGATGATGGTAGGAGAGAGAGATATCGAATCTTTGTTTGGGTGCGGTGCTACTAAGCGATGCGCGGTGCCACTGCGTACGAGGCCGGCACAATGGCCACAGTTGAGTACAATAACCACCACGTTGCCGCCAGCTGTAGTCCGACACCTGCCGAGGATGTATATATCCTTCACATAAGCAGACAACGGGGGGCTTGGGAATCCAGTTGCTATGAGATATAGACTCGGCAAGACGGTCGACCGCAACGGTGGTCAGTAGCGCTACTGGAAAGAGAGCTCAAGTTCTGTGGCATATATAGCTACATGCGTAGATTCTACTTCTCGCAATCACTCGTCCCATTGCACCAGCACGAACTCCTCCCGCCATGTGCTACCCTCCTCCTTCTCAGCCGAACAATCCTTCTTGCAGGAGAACACCATACACGTCCCCCAATCCATGCCTTTGCCGCCCGAAGAGCCAGACCCTTTGAGCGCGCGCAGTACCTCTGCGCGGCGCTCCTCGTCCGTGAGCTTCTTCTGGGCCCCGGAGGGCGTCCGTAGCACGTTGATTAGGTTCGGCATGAGCTGACACTCGAAAACGCGGGGCGCCTGGCAGTGTGGGCAAAGAGGGAGCGCATCGGGCGCATATGTGCGCTTACGAGGAGGGGTGACCATGAAGCCGGGCTTCGTGACGGGGAGCGGCGGTGCGGGCGGGAGAGGGAAGAGCTGGTCGAACACCTTGTCGCTGGCGAAAGGAAGAGGTGTTCCTCCGAGTTCGTATCTGTGGCCGGCCGATTAGTGAGCTGTTTAGCAAGGTATGCGACGGGTCTTACCTCAGACACTGCTCGCCTTCGTACGAGACCCGCTTTGTGAATCGCTCGAAGACGTGGTCGATGTCGAGCGAGTTCTCATAGCCTTCCATGTCCCACCCGCCATCCTTGCCCTTCGACGCCTTATCGTCATCCGGATCCACGGTCGCCCCCGCAGGGACCTTCACCTTCGGCGGCGGTGGGAGGTATTCGGATGCGGTCGAGAGATAGAAGGGTGAATACGCAGGGAGAGCTTTCCAAGGTGAATCCTCGAGCGAAGCAGACTGCATCTCAGCTGCGAGCGCGTCGTCCGCGTCGTCTTCGGTATCGCTCTCGCTCTCACTCTCCTCCCCGTCGGGCGATCCGTCGCGGTCGGCAGATTCTGTCTCGGGTCCGGGCTCAGTCGGCGCCGCGCCGCCAAAGACTTGGGACCCCAGGCCGAACGGATTTGGCGCAGACATGGCCCCGAGCTAAGACGGCGATCAGGTCTGAGGACGTGTTATGACGCAGATGCAGGCGGGGGCGACGTACGGCAAACGGGTTGCTCTTGGGTTGCGCTTTTTTGGCGGCTTCGGTGGCGGCGGCCTTCGCTTCCTCGAGCTCCTTGGCCTTGCGGCGCGCCAGCTTTCGCTCGAGCTTCTCAGCATACTTTTTATTGAAGCGCAGCTCCCGCCATGCTCGGACGCTGCAGGGGTACGATCAGCCTTGGAGAAGCGCGTCGAATGTGCGGATCGCGACGCACCTGCCTTCCTTGCGCTGACATGAGCCGTTGGCGCAGGCCCAAACGTAGAGAGCGCGATCGTTTGGGCTCTCTTCTAGCGGGCACCAAATCTCGATGAGCAGTTCCATCGGTTGCGCGCAGTTGTTGCATGTTGCATGCGAGATAGGCGGATGTGGAGTGGAGAGGAAGGTCTGCGTTGTGCGAGTTGGGGAATGGAGAACAACGGGACGATGGAATTGGTAATCAATATACAGAAGGTACATGAAGAGGCGAGGGTGCATCGTACAGGATGACCACCTATTCGCGAAACAGCGGCATCTAGGAGCACCGCGGCGTCCTCTACGGGGCCGTCTGGTACGCCCAGGTCGACGGAAGTCTCATGGTCCGCCTCCAACTCATCGTCCGAATCTGACCAAGTGTCTTCGACGTCAGCGGGTGGCATCTTGAAGCGCAGCTGCTTGAATGTTCCTGTTGAATGTTCCTGAAGGATCGAAGCGTAAGTAAACGCGATCAAGCAAGGAGGCGAAGGAAGAAGGGGTTCAGAAAAGCATGAATGGTATAATTTTATAGTATCGTCAAGGACTGCTGCCTCAGAGAAACTCTTTGGCAGCATTTCAGACTCGTCATCTAAAAAAAACTCATCTCGACAAGAGGCGAAAAGAAACCGCTACTCACTTCGACAAAAGATAGCAGAGCGGAAGGGGGAAAGATAAAAGCAGGTCGTGGAGGTGGGTAAAGAGCGAGCCCCAAAAAATTCCTGATATAATCGGGCCCGCGGCAGTTGCCGAGAGATGAGAACAAACAAGGCATAAGCATCCGGTCCGGAGTGCCGGCTTTCCTATGATGACGCTTCGATGTATTTCCAGCTCGTATCTCGAGCTCGATATCACCCTGCTGCTGCGCATGGCGCAAAGGAGTCTTTCGATAGGGGCCATGGCTGGTGTTGTGACTAATTCAGAAACGAAAAAAGCCTGAGACAGGTTCTTGAGGGGAGATATCTCGCCAGCGCTTGCAGAAGCGTTCAGTACCGCCTTGGTATCGGCGCGGAACTCCTATATTGTAACAGGCTACATATGTTGACTGAAGTGGCCATACCATTTGCCTCATTTTATGAGACAATTAGTCATAGTAAACGATAGTCATGCAGCTTGAGGTGAGAAGCGCATTCCAATCGACGGCGATTCAATGGACAGAACCTGATCTCAGAGCTATTATAACTCCTAGAATTTGGCGGTTATACCAGACTCACTGGTGAAGTGTCCCATAGTTCTCCTAGCGAGCAATATTTGAACATTGTGCTGGCGTACTGTTGCAAGAATGAGTATGTCCTCTCTTGATTCTACGGCAGTACTTATACAGTCGTCTATAGTTATACTGAGACAGGTTTTCTGATGATCAACGTGAACATATGTCAAAGCTACTGCGGTGTTACCGCTCATACCGTCGTGAGATCATTTTTATTGGGTGAGTGCAGGGATGAGAGAGAGGGCCGGAGATCTGGATATGTCACCATCAAATATGTTGCGGAGCGTTGTGTGAGGAATCTACGATCCCCGCGATCGCACATCCCATCTCGATTGCAGTACTCGTGGGACAGCGCCATTGACGTCTGAGTCGACCATTGGGCGTGAAGCTTGTATGTCGCGCATCGCAATACGCACGGGGGGGCGATGGCTTGCCAGGTGAGAACTTGCCTGAAATGAACCGGAGAAAAGAAAACGGAAAGGGCGCAGGGGACGAGGCCGGGGAGAGAGTGTAGATGAGAGGGGATCTTGCCGAGAGAAGAAAGCCGGGGCCTGTCACTCACGCTACTTACTTAAGACTATACTCGTTAGCTCGCTACCTCCTTCTCCTCGTCCCCCCATCTCCAACATGGCCTCCTCTTCCCTCGACCCGCCCCTCCTCTCCAATCCAGACCTTTCCCCCCGCGATCCCCTCACTGGCGAGAAGAAACGCAAGCGCGGCGCCACCCGCCTCTCCTGCGCCGAATGTCGCAGGTCCGTCCCGATCCCGGCGCTCCCATCCCGACCGCACCGGACTAATCCACGCCCCTCCCGCCAGACTGAAACTACGTTGCGACCGTGCAATTCCTTGTGGCTCTTGCGTCAAGCGAGGTTGCGCTGCTATATGTCCAGACGGTGCGTGTCCGACTTATCTTTACCCCGCATTCTGCCCAACATACCCGCCCGTCCCTACCCATCAGGCTCCCTCACCACTGGCAAGGGAAATCGGTGAGCAACACCTTTCTCTTCATCCGAGCTCGCTTAAGCTCACCCCCTCCACGACACAGCTTTGTCCTTGCCTCAACACAAGATTTGCACGAGAAGATCAACCAGCTCGCCAATCGCGTCCGCGACCTCGAAGATGCACTTCGCGCGTCACACACGTTGCACTCTTTAGACCCGCATCCTCTCCTTTCTGAGGATCTCCTCCGCATAAAGGCCCCCATCCAGAGAGAAAATCTCATCAGCCCCGGCGCCACCAATGGGAATCCTGACGAGCAGGGGGCCGATGTTGTGGACTCTTTTGGCTCTCTATCCATCAGCGAAAGCGGCCGTACCAACTACTTTGGTCAGGCGACCAGTTCATGGGTGAGTTTCCCTAGAGATAGATCTCTCCACGCAGTCCTAACGATTGTTTCTTCCCTGCAGTACTACTTGACGGTTCGTGGGAATCCGTCTACCTCTCTACCTTGCATTCTGACAGCCGCCTTCTGCAGAACGAAGATAACCAAGATGACTTGCGAGACCACCGCCTCAGTCAACTGGCAAAGCTTCTATCGCCTGAAGTTCTCTCCCTCAGCGGCCTTTTCCCGATCGCCCCCAGTCTGCCGCTGACGGTAGACGCTCAGACGATGAAGCTAGAGCGGTTGCGGAGTCTCTTCTGGTATCTGCCAGGTGTTGACGAAGCATGCGAATTACGCCGCATCTACTTCCAGAACGCCGCTTGGATGTACGTCAACCTTCCTGAAACCGTTGTGAAGCTCTTGACAGAGAATGATACAGGTACAATCCAGTCACGATGGCGCAGCTTAACGAAAGTGCCTTCAACATCTTCTACAATACAAGCAAGGCACCGGACATGGACGACCCGCTGCTATCGCATCAGCTCGCTCTCCTCTATATGATCCTCGCCATTGGTAGCCTCATGGATACCACCCGCCCCGCATACAATGTTGAGGCCGAAAAGTATCATCAGCTCGCCCGAGCTGCGTTGTTCCAGAGCCCCATATTTGAGGAGCCGACGCTTACTGCCGTCCAGAGCCTCGTAAGTTATTTCTCCGATACCACGACGGATCAATCTGACGCCGCCTCACAGTACCTGATGGCATTTTATCTCTTCTTGAGCGAGCGGCACGGCAGTGGCGTCGGGTCACGGTGGGCTTTCATGGGATTGGCCGTGAAGTTGGGCGTCAGCGTGAGCATGCCTCTTTTTCTCAAGCTCCGTGATGGAAGCTGACCGGTGCCATTCCTTCAGATGGGTCTTCGTAAGTTCGCGGGGTGTTCTGGTTGTACCCGCTTCTCATCTGTGATCAGATCGGGACGCGGGCAAATGGCACATCAGCAATGACGAGGTCCAAAGACGCCGGGAGAGTTTCTGGGAACTCTACTCATACGATCTACTGCAAGTACGTGCAGTTGAGCTGGCTTTGAACAGCACGATTGCTCACACAATTTTAGTCATTTACACTTGGGCGTCCACCATCGTTCACGCTGGCTCACGTCGACTGCAAGAAGCCGTATACGGAAGACCCATGTAATGAGGAGACGTGTAAGTCTAAATCAGCATCTTTAAAGCCGATCACTGAACCCGTTTGAAGTCCATTGGTGGAAGCACAGGTTCACCTCAGAATGCATGAACCTCGTTTACGACCAAGCATTCGGTGCTAAGACGCCGACGTACAGCACCGTCCTCCAGCTCGACCGCAAGTTGCGCGGTTTCGCAGTCCCGGCGTCGCTGCAGATAGCCGGCTTCGGCAACTCAGAGTCACGAGCAGGCCAGTATTACGAAAGCGTGCCGCTCATTCTTCAACGACACCTGGTGCTTGCTATCCGAGAGTCAAGTAGGTGTTTGACCATTATTGGATGTTGTTTCAAGTCTTACATATCGCTTAGATCTGCTATACATGCATCGCGGATTCTTCGCTCGGGCTATCAGCGACCACCCAAAGGACCCTCTCGGCAGTCCTTACGGCGGCTCTTTTATCGCTGCGTACCGCAGCGCAGGGTCACTGGTCGCCCTCGTGCGCAACATCCACTCCCAGCTCAAGGAATTAACGGAGCGGATGTGGTTCCTTTGGACACATCTGTTCTCATGTTCGGTAAGCAAGTGGCGTCGGGATTAATCCCAGGCCTGCGATATTGACGTTTTCTCCGACGTCTATAGATCATTCTCGGATCGATCGTCACGCGCTGTCCGTCCATGAGTCTGGCACCTTCGGCGCTGGTCCAGCTCGACTCCGCGTGCGAACTCTTCAGGAAGACGGCGACAGGTTTCCATGCCGAGAAGGTGTTGGTACGTGCCAGATCGGGTACTTTTGTTGCTTCCTTCACTCACGCCTCATTCAAAGGGGATCATGATGCGACTGCGCGAGAAGGCCCACGCCAGCTTGTCAGCCTACCGCAACACCCCGCCATCTCGCCCAGGTACCCTCTCAGAACCGACCACGCCGGCGGATGACAACGATGAGCTCAGCACCCTGGGAGGGAGGACACGTCTCGTCGAGCAGAAGGAGAAGTCGCTCTCGCCACAGATCACCGACCGCTCGCCAACATCACTGAACCCGATTGTGCCGCTTCCGTTGAAGCAGGACGAGGACCAGCAAGTGCATCCATATGTGCTCCAGTACCTGCGCACGTTCGTTTCCTCTTCACCGCAGAATGGCGTCTCGACATCGATGCAGGCTGGTCCCTCGCAACCCCAGCAGATGCAGAACGGTGCCCAAATCTCCCCGACACACTTCCAGCAGCCGCAGGCCATGCACAACCTCCATCCGATCTCGACGTCGTTCGGTGCGCCCGATGTCTACCAGCAACAACAGCAGCAGCAAGCGCAGCAACCACCAGGGCTGCAGATGGAGGGCATCGGGCCCATGTTCCCCCAATACTTCCCCGTGTTCGACTACGGACACGCGAGCGGGAGCGGGTCATCGGCGGACGCGTTCATGAACTCGCCAATACCGATGGACGGCGAGTTCTCTGCCGTCGGTGGGCGGTCGTACTCTCCCGAACAGATGAGCGCACAGTCGGCGTGGCAGGACTTTGTGGCGCAGATGGGTATGTGAGCGATAGCGGGTGTGTGTTCATGAGATGCAGCTATGATACCATCTGTATACGTCCTGTAATTGTATGCCAGCTTTCGATCGTTCTTTCTTGGGATCGCACTTTAGACGGGTCATTCAGGTCATCGCGGACGCTCTACGTACGATGGGCCGTGGGCTGTGATCTAGTTCTTCCGCACCATGTAAGCGGCTATGTATTCTGTTCGAAATTCATGTACGTCGTTGGCCTGCTCAAATGTATTTTATCGCCTGGTCCAAAGCACGCTCAAAGCGACTTGGCTGCGGACGATCCGCCGCCGCGGTGCTGCCGCCGATTACATGCACTCCCGTATTTGGTAAGCGCACGAATCCCGTTCCTAGCTGTCGCCGCTTCGCGCAAGTACAGCCGCGTCCTTGCTCTCTACCTTCATCCATCTTGCTTTCACTCTTCAACTACATATCACATTCTACGCGGCGTCACTTCCCAGTACCCGGCAACTAATATGGAGGCGTTTGAAGACGAGAACCCATTCGAGAGCGAGCCGGAGCGTCTCCAATCGGACAGCTCCTCTTCGAGAGCGAACATTTCGGCCCTATCGTCCCCTGTTCCTCAGGAGGCCCGCGTCTCCTCACCGCCGACATCACCTAGGAGGCAGAATGCGTTCCCTTCTCCAGGGTCTCATAGGCAACCTCAGGCGTTCAAGAGCGACTTCTGCTGCGCGCGAGACCGGTGGCTGCACTCCGGCGAGGATGCTGAGATTATGGTGCGTACTCGTTCTGTCTGTGAGCGTTGGGACGGTTAATATTGACAAGGGGAAATTATTGGTATGCGTGTAGATTACGGACGCGTTGAAGACGTCCGTGAACTCCTCCACGCCGTACATCACATACGCCATCAGGGCCGGGGTGAGTCTCCAGTACAACCATTATCCGCGCGGTCTCGCTGAAGACAGCACAGACGGCGGAAGCGCACCACAGGTATTCGGAATTCGAGTCGCTGCGGAGCAACCTGGTCAAGCTCTACCCCACGCTCATCATACCCCCGATACCTTCGAAGCAGACCATCGGCGACTACGCCATCAAGCAGGCGAAGGCGAAGGAGGACGCGGCAATGATCGCACGGCGGAAGCGCATGCTGCAGACGTTCCTCAACCGCATCGCGCGCCACCCCATCCTGTCGAACGAGCACATCTTCCACCGTTTCTTGGATGGGGAGGTCTCGTGGGTAAGCCGCCCCTCTCACGGCTCCTGTGGATTGTGTCTGACGTCGGGACGCCATAGTCGGAAGTGTTGCACTCGCCGCCTATATCCCAGTTGCCTAAGAACATACTGAAGGCCCCGTCACACAACCCGACGGACCAGACGGTGGCGCTGGCGTATGCTGCGCTCCCCAATCCTTCGGCCGCGCATCCGCTGCGCAGGCCGGATCAGCGGTTCCTCGACTCGGAGGTGTTCACGAACAAGTTCGCGGCGCATATGAGCGGGCCTATGGAGAAGGTGACGAGGCGGACAATGAAGCGGTGGTCTGGTTAGTTCGCCCGAGTTATCGTGACTTTTGTGAAGCTCATGCATTGCAGACTTGGCACAGGATCACGCAGAGCTGGGTGCTACGCTGAACGGGTTTAGTCTCAATGAGACGGGACAGCTCTCGATCGCCGTGGAGAAGACCGGACAGGCGGTTGACGCAACATATATGTCCACAACGAAACTGGTTGGTGCGGTCATGCTGTGTGGTTGGATGCGATGTTCATGGACACATGCAGTTGCAGGAGTTTGAGCAGAATTGGGCGGAGCCGCTGCACGAGTACACGCAGTTCGCGTCGATTATCAAGAAGCTCCTCCAATACCGGCATCAGAAGCACGTCCAATATGAGATGACGCAAGAAGCACTCGAGGCAAAGCGGGAACAGCTGGAGGAGCTGGAGAAGAACGAGCGGGAAGCGCGGAGACTGGAGGAGGCCCTCAGTCAAGGTCGGCCGAGCACCATCCGCGCGTCAACAAGCAGGAGCGACGACGGTGAAGAAACGGCGGCCGCGGGCGAGCAAGAGGGTGAAGAAGAGGGCTCCAGTCCCAGCCACCGGCAAGAGGAGTCGGCCTATTTGCCGCCGCATCCAGGGCCTAATCCTGTGAAGCGGAGGGCACCAGGAATGGGTTTGTTGAGCGCGCTGAGTTACACATTGCATGGGATGATGGATGTGGACCCGGAGACGGCTAGGCGAAATTCGATCACGAAGAACAAGGAGACCATCTCACAGGTACGCGAGCGGGTCTCCATGTGTCTCCGAGACTAGCACTGACGCCCGAGGCAGCTGGAGGACGCGCTGCACCTGGCGGCACAGGACCTCAAGTACTCAAGCTCGACAATCCAGGCGGACTTGGACCGCTTCCAGCGGCAGAAGGTGGCGGATCTGCGGGAGATGGCCATGAGTCTTGCGCGGAGCCACCGGGATTGGTGCAAGAAGGTATGTAGCAGGTAAACTCATGGAACGTGAGAGCTGCATGTTGACTAGCGTGTAGAACCTGGAAGCCTGGGAAGAGGCGAGAGCGGAGATTGCGAAGATCCCTGAGCACCCGAACCGCCTGCCTGACGACGCGACTAACGGAACCGCGGCGCATGGGAGGCGGGACTCGATGGCGACCATCGGGGAGGGTCAGCAGTAGTAGTGGGGTGTTGTGCATGTCTATGGTCGCCCGGAGAACATTGTTTGTGTGCTGTTGGATGCGCTCGGTGCGAATGGATAGGATTTTGACTTTTGGGTGATTTGAATGTTTATGACGGTGAGATGGTCTGGGCGCGGTCGGTGGGAAACGGAGGCATTTGTTGGTTATGATTCACGGGCGCCTCCCTCATAAGAGCGCGACGCGCGCTCCCGAGACCATCTCTCATCTCGACCACGACGCCGACAAGCACACGTTCGTTGGCGTGATGCAAGTCGCGCCCCCGCGACAACCCCCCGCCCCCCGCCCTCGACAGCCCCCTCGCACACACCACGCGATTTAGACATCATGGCCACCGCCCTCGGACCCCCCGCCATCTCCTTCCTCCGTCCTACCTCCTCACTGAGCTCGTTCTCCGACTCCGGCTCCGTTCACAACGACCATGAACACTCCGGTCTGCCGCGTTTCCCCCATATGCGTGCGCAGCTTGCTGCCATCGCCCGTCAGTACAAGCCCGACGGGTATGGCGATGCGGAGGGCGACGTGTCTGCCGTCAGCTCCTCCTTCGTAAGCCGCGTGGTCGGACTGCTCGACGGCGAGCGCGAGGACGACGTGAAGTCCCTGCTCAAAGATACGTTCGGGCCCAGCATCCCCGAGGATGAGGTGCGCAGCCGCCACTCTGCACAGTCTGTGATAGCTTGACTAATCAATTCTGTGTCGGACATCTAGCTGGAGCAACATGTGCTCGATCTCATGCACAAGCACAGAGATGATATAGACAATGTCCCATTTCTGTTCCTGACCCCTACCCGGCGTCCCATTTCTCGTCCCTCTTCTCGCGCGTCCACTCATTCTGCTCGTCTCATCCCGAACCGTCCGGACACCCCCAACTCTGCTCCCAGTTCCCCGCTCGCTATGATATTCAGGAGGCCCCATACACCGCTCACTTCTCCTTTGGGCATACAGGCCCAGTCCAACTCGTATATATCCGCCCGCAGCGAGTCTCCGGGCGCGTCCCCCATCTTTACACACGCTCAGTTCGCCGTTAGTCTCCCGTCTTCCCCGATGTCCTCTCCCCGGCTGCTCAACGCGAAAGCTTCAGAGTTCAGACCCATCCCTAGACCCCTCTCTGCCGCTTCGTCTAACCCCGGCTCGCTTGCCGCACTTCGCGCGGACACACCGTCTCCGGATATGTGGGCTCCGCCCTCGCGACCGACATCGAAGCTGGCCATTGCTGCTCCGCTGACTCCGGACAACTCCTTGTTGCCTAGGGCGTTCACTCCGACGTCGTCCTTGCGATCATCCATGCGCCCGGACGAGCATGACGACGATGACGACCCGTTCGATCCGTTCGCTGCCCGCCCCATTCCGCGGTCCTTCCATTCGTCCACTTCGGATGATTTGCTGTGGGCGAACTCGCCTATCTCCAGCTCTTCGCTCTCCGCGGATGATATGCCATTTCACCATGTGTTCGGAGGAACTATGGACTACGACGCCCCACCGAAGCAGAAACAGGACGACGACATGGATCCCGAGGTGGCCGCGATGCTAACTGACGGCATGACGCCCTTCGATGTGCTTAGCTCCGTCTTCGGCGCGACGCTTGCTCCCTCCGAGCTTGAGGAAGCGCTTGCGGCCAACGGCTACGACTTTGAACGTGCAATGACCTGGCTGGTGGACCGCTCTTTGACGAACCACCCCGCGCCCTCGCAGCCTAGAGTTCAATCTGTGGGCAACAGGGTCATGGTCGTCCAACGTGATGGTCAATCCGGGATTCGCGGCGGAAGGGCGGCATTCCACGGCCCGCAGGGCCGTAACGGTGGTCGCTTCGTCAATGGACGTCCGGCTCCAGGTGGCAACCGCGTCTGCAGGTACTTCTTAGCGGGCGAATGTCTTCGGGCGGACTGCCGCTTCAGGTTAGTGTAAACCGAGCCTTCACATCGAGACACGGTGCTGACACCGCGATTACCATCTCAGCCACGACCTGGAACGCGCCCTGTGTCGTTTCTGGCTTCGGGGAACCTGCGCAAAGGGCGAGACGTGCGAGTTCTTGCATCACCTCCCTCAGGAGATCGACGTCTCTGGGTTGAACGGCGCCATGTCGCGCATGGACATCCACGGAGGGCAGCAAGAGACCAACGCAAGCGCCCCCCTGGACGAGTTCCCGTCCCTCAATCACGCCATCGGTAGTAATAATAACCGTCGCGGAGGGCATGGCCTCGGGCGCGGTGATAGTTCGTTCGATCCCAGTCGTACCCGGTTTGCGGCTGCTGTCAAAAGGCCTGCTCCTCAGTCGCAGATCCCGAAGGACCCTGCGACGCTGGCGGCTCGCCGTGAAGCAATGGGGTCTTCTGCGGAACCGCTGCACCCGAACACGGCCATCGTCGCGCCCAAACCTTCGCCCCGTATTAAGTTAAAGTCGCCCTCGTTGCTGCCTACTCTGCCTACGGGAGAGGCCGTCAACAAATTGTATATGACGTATCGTGAGAGGTGAGCCTTCTTCAAATCCTAGTACTTGAGCGTTTCTCTTACGTCGTTCAGGGCACTGCGACTCGGGGCCGCGCGTAACGCGTGTCTCTCCCGTGCGGCGGACGCATGGCGCCGGGGCGATGGTGCGGCAGCAAAGCGCTTTAGCCGTGAGGGTCACGACCTGAACGCGAAGATGGCGGCGGAGATGGTCGAGGCCGCGGGCAAGCTCGTCAGGGAGCGCGCCCGGCTCGCTGAGCAGGCTGCGCGGGCCCGCGACGTGACTTGGTCGGACGACCCTGGTGACCGCTCCGTGCGCGGTCGCATCTGCGGAGCAGGCCTGGGTATCACGCTTGGGATCGCGAGCCAGACCAATAGCGGCGAGACCAAGTTGACTCCCGAGGAGCGGACGGAGGCGATGCTCGACCTCCACGGTCTGCATGCTGCGGAGGCGACTGAGGTGTTGGAGGAGTTCCTGCTCGCGGTAAGTCTACGGTTGTATATTTATAATGCCTGGTTGCTGACATGCGTCATTGACAGCTCGAGAGGGAGCACTTCTACGGACTTGGTGAGTGAGCATCTGGTTGGTAGCGAGCTCGGCGCCTGATTGTTATGCAGCGTTTCTTATTGTTGGAGAGGAAAAACATACGGGCACTCAAGACCCGGCACGAGGCGCATCGAAGACTCGTCTTGCGACCGGCGTCCGCGAGTGGCTGCATATGTGGGGTTACCCCTGGAGCGAGCGCGACGGTGTTATTTGTGTCGACCCTCTCACACACGGTTAACCCGCGGACGCGGTTGTGGCTGTGATGTGCCGGCACAGAAGGTTCATGGGGGAGAGAACGGAAAGAAGGCGCGTGTAGGTTACGGGGAGGTGTATGCGCATTGCGGATGGTTCACGAACTGGATTGTACCTGCTAGAGTATATCGCTGTTTACTTGGAAATATTCTTCTGTACATGTATATATGTTGATGTCAACGTCGTTGATCCCCGTCTATGAAATCAAAGATCGACCTGCTCACCCTGATGCCTTCTTTGACCGTTGCGCTCCCGCTTCCGACTAACTGTTTGATTATGTCGAGCTGCGGGTGAGGGGGATGTGCGGCATTGTGCCGGAGGGTGTTCAGGGCGCGGGAAGCATCGCCGTCTCTATCACAGCCCCGATTGGGACAGCCGGCGCGAACGCGCTCCCGCAGCGTTCATTTGTGTTTCACCCGCTCACGACCATTCACGACTGCTCTTCCTTTACGACCTCCACGAAGACAGCAGACAACTCCCGCCCGCCATGGCCACCACCTACGACGGCGAGCCTGAAATGACCCTCCAGCACGAATCGAACCGGCCCACATCAATCGACCTCTCGCTTGCCTTGGAGCGTGAACTTGACAACGAGTCGCTCCCCAATTCCCCGAACCCGCCACGACCGCAATCACTCGATACCCATGTCCTCGCCTCAATTGTTACCCAGCTTCGTCTCTCGCTCGCGGAGGTCACGAAGGAACGCGATACCCTCAAGGAACACCTTGCAGAAGCCCAGACGCGGGAGGGCGGCTTGAAGGAGGCCCTCGAGCACGTTACAGACAAATGTCTCCACTGTGAGAACGAGCTCGAGGCGGCGGCAGCCAAGCGTCAGGAGGACGAGGAGACGATTTCCATGTTGCGCACGAAGGTCGAGGAGAGCAGGTACGTTACTTCCGCTGCTATGTCCGCCACACTTTGCTGATATCTGTGCTTCTGCTGTAGACGTGCGCTGATGCGCCTTCAGACGGAGAAGCGGATGAGCGTCGCTTCTAATCTTACGCTGGACCTCTCGCGGCCGCCGCCTCAACACGCTTCGCTCAGCGGCCCACCATCATCTCGCCGATCATCCTTCCAACCCTTGACTGGCTCGTCCGCCGGGCGCACAGGACACCGCAGAATCTCGTCTGTCTCTGACTCTGGCGTCCTAGCCAATGCATACGGAGACGGCCAATGGCCGCCCCCGTCCCCAATGTCGCCCGACGCCACGCCCACCGAGCGTGCCCCCACCTCACACAACCGCCGCGTGTCGCTCCTCTTCGGGCGCGGGGGCGCTGCGCAACCGGAGTCGATTGGGGACATCGAAGTGGAGCTACTACGGAAACAGATGCAGCTCATGCAGCAGCAACTCGACGACACGAAGCGCGACCTGTCCGAGGTGCAGGAGGCCCACGAAGCGTCCGAACTCTGTGTGCGCGCGCTCAGGACGTTCATCGCGGACAACAACGTGGGCATCCCAGCTGCAATCGGCACGGGCACTGGGAAGCCTTCCCAGCCCCCCACGCACTCGAAGCAGGGCAGCACGGCCTCGCGGTGGGGCTTCCGGTTTTGGAACACAGAGCCTGAGGTGCCTACTCCGCCGCAGTCGGGCATCGCCTCCCCCGCATCGACGCCTGTGCAGACTGCCCCCAGCAAGTTCGGTGGGCTGTTCACTGGGCGGAAGAGTACGTCCTCGGCATCGGCGCGGCCCTCGTACGACCCCGTGCACCAGGAGCCGATGTACAACGGTTCAGACACCTCGTCACTGCCGGACTCGTCCGGCCCTATCAGCCCTGCGTCCGAGGTTCCGCATACGAGCATGGGCGAGCTCGGTGGTGATGACATGGTAGGGGCGAAGGAGCGGAGGGGTGTCGTTCAACCGTTTGAACATACGCAGGAGATTTCGGTTGCATAGAGATTCGGCCTCCGTACTTAGGTAGTTATGACCGCGATGACTTTTCTGGATTGTAATATACGGATCGGAAACTTGTACGGTACGACTGGCTTGGCGCGTACGCGGGTTTAGTGGTATGTCGTTGTGTCATGGCGATGTTCTTCTCGGCTGACCACGAATGCAACAGCCTCGCCATGCAACACCTTAATAGAACTCTCAGTCTGTAATTATCAACGTTCGTTCGACGATCTCAGGGTTATCAAATATTGAAAACTCGTTTCGAAGTTCGATCTCTCGCTGAGGCGAGGGTCGAAGGCGATTGGGTTTACCATGCGTGTATTCACATACCTCGGAGATGCGTGAAGCCTCCTGCTGACAGCTGTCGACTTGTACGGAGCGCCGTAGCTGTGCTCGTACGCAGCCTCCTGCTGTTATCTTCCATGAAGTGCGGTAGTTGGTCTCGTACCCCGACGCGATATTTCCACCGCCTCACCACCAAACGCCTTTGAGACGAGGCCACAAATTCGAAACGGCGCTTAACGCGGGAAGTCCACAGGCGCCCACATACCGTTTGTAGACATTTTGGCGCTCTGCGGGCCCTGCTCGAACTCCGACTCCCCTCCTCCTCCCGCTCCTCCCGCTCCCTCCCGCCAGTTTTACTGGTAGCATCATCAGTTCCTTATCGACGTACTCCACCGTTATGCCACGGTATTCGGGTTATCTGATGAGTCGTCTTAATTAACTGTGCACCGAGGCACACCCGCTGCATCAAACACAGACACTAGCACTCGGGCACGCTCTCAGACATCAGGAAGCCAGCCTGAACACGCTGTGTCCCGGACATCGAGGGATGCATCCCGAAGCAATCATGGTCCCACCAAAGCCAAGTCAATACCGGCAAGGGGGTTGCCACCTAGGCTTGGCAGAACGCATTAAACGCGCCGGTCATCCGTTGCCTCACAACGCTTTGCACGAGAAGAAGCCAGGGTGCGCTGCTATACGTATACTTCGTTGGCTTTTGACTCTCCAAGTATATCCACTGTTATCTCAGCAGGCACATAGCATACCAGTGCGACGCACATGTCGTCCCTTCTGGGTCCTCATATGCGCCGCAAGCAGGCCTTTAATGCACCGCTGAGGCCATAAAGTTCCGAGCTGCATCGGCGGGAAGTCGCGCGACACGCGCAGAAAACGTTCTTAGTGTGCTGCCAGCGCGACAGCAGGCCATAGCTAACGTGCGCTCAAAAGCCGCCGCTGTTTATCACCGTGGTGGTATGCCGTTACTACCGATCTCAGACATGAGTCATCTGTAAGTTACCGCTTCGGGGCTTTGCTTCAGCGGCCTCATGGTGGCATGCGAGGCACCACACATACGCCATGGAGGCCGTCTTGCGTGGTGGAGGTCTTCTTCATCGAAAGCGCATAGAATTCTCTAGCTATTCACTTTTCCGTGGGTGTCCCGGCACGGCTGAATGACACATCACGCCTCCTGGCACGAGCGAACAGAGTCGACAGGGTAGCGGCCTTCTGAAGTCGACGCCGATGTGGCGAACACGCCTGTTGTGACCCTAATTACTTTATGATCTTCCCAGTAGAACGCCTGACTGCGTCGCTACTCAACCAGCGGACGGGCGAAGCTCATCTTCACTGTGCCAGTGCAGCAATCTCGACTGAACCTACACCATGCGGTGCGTGCCACTCAGGCCGCTTTACACAGGCATGACGCTTCTACGGCTATCGTGAGGAGGATAGGGATCGCACGGTCATAGGACCGCTCCGTTCGTGGGCGCGGCTTTCGGGTGCGACCACTCAGGTGGGGTATGTCCACTCAGAATGAACAGGCGGCATGTGCTCATCGCCTCCTTTTCATGGCCCAGGACCAAGGTTGGGACTCCGAGGACGAGTCCTATAGTCACTGATCACAGACGCCTACCACCGAAGAACGGATATATCTCGGCATGGTAAGTAACCCGTAATACTATAGTAAGTCTGTTCCCGTTTTCGCCCTAGCGGGTTTTCGTTTTTCGCAATTGACTTCTTGATCAATGCGCTAGATTTAGACATCCGGATGGAACCCCGGGAAATGGTTTATGAGCGAATTCTTCTAGCAGCTTAGCGCCGCCGCTGGATAATGCCCACACGTTGCGCTCATTTGCTCGCTCATCCCAGCACCTCCACGCATCAGAAGTGATGCACCGCTGCCTCAGGGATGCCTAGACTTGCGCGATGTCAACGAACGGCCATTCTACGCTGCAGCAACGTGGATATCCTCCCTCGCGCCAAAAGGAGTCCAGCACAGGCTATCCAGGCATACCCCGACCTCCGGACCAGCATAAAAAACGGGCACAGAGGAGACTGGCCTTGGCGGTAGCACAAGGCTCTTCCATCCCTTCACCTCCCTCTCTGCTTCTCCCTGTTCTCATCGACCATCACCAGTGATGGATACATTATCAAAGCCCCTTCCGGTGAGCCGCCGCTTCGTCTTTCATATCGACGCTTGAAATACTGCTCACCAACGAGGTCCTGTCTGCCAGATGCTCCTGTCGCGCCCGGGAACTCTGTTCTTCCCGTTGCGCATGAAGGGAGGCAGACTACCAGTCAAGGATATGCCAGCCTGGGTGAGTACGGAAGAGATCCTCATGACGCAAGTCTCACCTGCTAATCTTCTGTAAAGCTTGATTCTCTGCCGGCACCAGTGAGTCTATATGTGCCTTGGGCTACGAAGATCGTATTGACCTGATCGCATCAGGAAAAGGACCTTGCAGGCACCTATGCCGTTACTCCTGCGGGGTCTATGTACTTGAAGCTTCGTGGAGACCAGGGATGGTGCAGAATCAAGCGGAAGAGATACGAAAGCTGTACTCGCGTTCAAAAGCTCGAGGAGCTCCATCCCGACCACGCTTACACGGAAGACGTCGCAGGCGCTCCCCTGACCTACGGATATACGCTTCATGCTGAGGGCATCCAGGGACGGTCCCTGGGATGGCGGCTAGACAGAGAAGGTGTTAGTGACCCTGCGCGCCTTCTGGCCCGGAGCAAAAGGATGGTGGACGTCCAACATCACGAGGACGGCGGAAATATGTTCGCACAGCACGAAGTATGTGGTTGTGGACATCCATGGGGAGCAGTAGCTCGAACACTCACCGCTTCGCAGACGCTGCCGCAACACGAGTATGGTAAATACTCGCGCGCCCAAGCTCCCGAGATCGAGCTCGTCGTGCCGTACCATTGCGTACCGCTATCCTCCGCCCTCGACGGGGTATATTCCGACCCGAACGAGCTTATCTTCGCCGCGAACGAGCCCATCTTCTCCGCGAACGCTCCGATCGACGAGAAACTGAGCATATGTCTGGGTGTAAGCACCATCAACTCTATTGCCAAGGTTTTTCGTTGCCGGCTAACGAACGAACCGTAGATGGAATGCGTGGGACCTTCCCGTGGACCCCAAGACGGCTTCTCCTCCAAGCAGCACCGCGTGCGCAACAAGAAGAACGGCCCGCTGATAACCCGCAGAAAGCTGGCTCGTAAGGTGGCTGCTGACGTGAAGGGATTTTTGGTATGACTTACCTCGGCGTTGATCCACATACATCCTCAACGGCTTTTCGTAGGAACGCTACCCAGTGCTGCACAAGGGCAAGCCCGTCGACTTTAAGCAGTTGTACCTGAAGGAAATGCGCCTAAAGTCGAGGGCTACCCTACAGCCCGTCTTGTGCCTTCGTCGAAGCCCTTCTCCATCCTCCATCCCTGCTTCCCAAGCCTTTTGTTCGATGTAGGAGTGGGTCACGATCCAGCACGCTCATCGGGTTACTCATACCTTCTTCCGTTTCTACTTTCGACTCTCGATCGTCTACGCTGATCGCGAACGCAGTCGACCTGTATATCGCCCATCATTACTGTTTCCAGCGGCGCGGGCAGTGGGACTCTTGGCTGCATTCTTCTATTCGGACCTATATTCACGCGCTGCCGCTTCGATCCCGTTTCGACTAGACAAAGTTATATATACTCAGCTTTCATTAATTGCACGAGACCATCGCGTGTTGAAAGCCCGTGGTGCGCATGCATGGCACGGGGCTTCTGGCCAGACCCCGGCGCCCGACACACCGACGACTCCGTGCCTGCCTGCAGCTTCAGTTCCACTCGATCGTGGGACCCACGGCCACCCATAGCGTCCCGGCCCGGGTTTAAACCACAACCCCGCCGTCGGTGTCGCGCATGGCTACCAAACGGCGGCGGCCTTCATCCTAATCCGGCTAGCGTGCGCATACGTAGACTGGCGTCCGATGCGACGGACAGAACTGAAGACTCACCTCCGCCCATCACTACGCTGATCCTTCGAAATCGCTCCTGCAATGACCGGCGCCCTAAGACACGCTGGCGGCTGACTGTGCCTTGTCGTATACTCTTGAAAGGTTGCACCAGAAATCGACAATGCCAGTGGACGGCGAGGTCGTGGCTCCTTATCGAAAGTCGTCGTTGAATATCGCCTCGCACTAGTGCCAATATTGCCAGATCGACGCTTCTCCAGCGCAGGATAGACCACTCGCCGAATATGGTAGAGATCGTACAATGCCACCCTCAGCACCGTGTAACGCTATCCATCCTCGCTGTCGGAGAAGAACGGAGTAAGACGAGAGCCTGGATATGAAGGAGGGAGAATTGAGTGGGGGTGCGGGGAAAGGGGGCGTACAAGGGGGCGTAGTCAACCGCCAGACGACTTGTCTATGTCAGGACGGCGGCCCTCAAGCCTCATTCCTGGGACATTCTCGACAATCCTTGTCTGACAGTCGTGAGAGCTAAGTGCACGGCATGCGGCGGATAGTGTCGAAACGCTAACGTCACTCTCAGTCCACTCCTTGATGCATGATTCCACAACAGACCATTCCGGACCTTAGCTCAGGTTTTCCCCAGGCAGCCGCTGCTCATCCCGCAGTGACCCCGAAGTTCGGTCTTGCGTTGCCGCAATAATGGGCGGTGGCGACATGGCGCGCTTTGGTGGTTCACACAGACCGGTGCGACGATCATGCCATTGTCATCTTGTGCTCGTATAGAGCCGTAACGAGCGGCGTTGCACGTTCACGCTGTCGTTCCCGGAGATTACGGAGATTCGGTACTTCAAACTGCCGGTCAAAGGCATCCGAAGGACAACTCTCACTCTGCGGCTGTATGGACGGCCTTGAGGGGCTCGCGGGCCTGTTTTTTCGATTATGTGAGCCCAAGCCCGGCCGTCAGGCTGTCACTCATAGCGGCCTACCAACTTGCGGCCTATAAGCCCCAACATACCGTGAGTTGAGCGCACTTTGCGGGAATCTATAGCTCCAAAAACTCACATACATATAACCATTTTCTTCAGGACACCCCCGATGGCTTTCAAGCCGGGGCTCAGACCGAGTTGTGCTTGAGCCGGGTCCGAGCCGTTAGAGAGGGCCCGGCTTGACATTTCTTCGAGCCTGAGCGCTGAGCACTCACGCTTGAGGCGGTGCCCGGATACGTGCCAATAACCTCAGGAGGTGCGTCGAGAGCGACCACTTATGCCAGTGTTAGAGTCAGCGCACCGCAACATCACAGTTGGAGACAGCCTCTAGGAGTAACAACACCAGCCCGAAGTCAGAGGTGTCGCTAAGTCTGGAAGTTTGTGGGCGAGTCGGCCGGGACGGTCGGACGTGCTCGCCATGTGTTCTTGAACTGCGGGCGCTAACAAACTTGTCGCACACCATCACCTACTTAGATGCTTTTCTGAAATCGTTTCCGAGCTTCGTTACATTCGCCGTTTTCAGGCGTTCTTGCGAATACCTGGGAACATGCCAACTCTAGTGGTCTTTACCATACCTTTCGCCCTTCCCTTTACGATTTCCCTCGTTGCGTCTCTTCCCATCACTTTTGTTACATAACAAGCCCGTCCAAGTAGCAAGCACAATGTACCCGGTGTCCACTTGGAATGAAAATGGTTTTGATTTTCCTGTAGCAGCCTAGTGTCCCCCAGAGGCAGACCTCTCACACTCTATAGAGGCGGGGAGGACGAGGGTGTCAAGAGAGCAGCCTGCGACTGTGAGAGGCCCAGCTTCGCCGCGTGCTTGCCATACTTATTTGTTACGTCCGCTGGTGTGCACTGTGCTGCTGCTCAATTTTTGGAGGGCATGTGGACGGGTGACTTTGAGACCACGAGGCACGGACGCAGTTGCGGTGGGTACGCGCCGCACGTGGTTTGGTTGTGGCAGAAAGTCGAAAGAAGGAAAGGCATTGCTCTCCCTGCCTATACCCTCTTCCTCCCCATACCCCTTCCCCGCTCTCCTTCCCCCCGCCTCCCCGCCCTCAACGCCCTCGACGCCCTCGACGCACGCCGCCCCGCCCTCGAGCCTCTCACGACCGCTGTACCAATACTCCGGCCGACCCCGCAATCCAGCGCAGCCAGTCCGATCACGCATATGCCCAAGTGCGGGAAAGCATCCATGACGCCATCGTTTGGGAAACAACGACCGGTGCGAGGGCTCTAAGCTCCTTGCAGTTCGTGCGACCTCTCAACTGTGCGCAATGTCTACAGATACAGCGGAAGGTGGTCGTGTGCGGAGATGGCGCGTGCGGTACGTCCGTTTGCCACACATCACAAAGGGCCCGCGCGGCAGTCAAGAGTCCATCGCTCATCTGAAAGGTTTGCACGCAGGCAAGACGTCGCTGCTGAACGTCTTCACCCGGGGCTGGTTCTCCACTGTATAGTGCGTAATCACCTCACCAGACCTCCGTTCTTTACTCACGGAGGCGCGCGATGCCAAATGACAGTGAGCCAACGGTGTTCGAGAACTATGTGCATGACATCTACGTGGACGACCAACTTGTTGAACTCAGCCTCTGGGACACGGCCGGTGTGTGCCCGCCCCCCACTTGTCTCTCCCATGTCGCACGCCGGCTCATCTCTCCAGTCCGTCCATAGGCCAGGAAGAGTTCGACCGCTTGCGTTCTCTAAGCTATGCGGAAACACATGTCATCATGCTCTGTTTCTCGGTACGTCCCCATCGCTCCCTGCAAACCCCGTCCGTGTGTACGACCGCCGCCCGCAGGCAGACAACCCAACGTCGCTAGAGAACGTGGAAAGCAAGGTACGGTCCCAATAGCCCTTCCCCGCGCCTCCGTTCTCACGACGCCGCAGTGGGTTCCGGAGATCCTCGAGTACTGTCCAGGCGTCAAGGTGAGCCCGGTCTTCTACTCCGTCTGACAGAACTGTGCTGAGGACGCGCGTGTGTCAGCTGGTCCTAGTCGGTATGTACACCCCGATATACGTGATCCCTAACCCTAGCTTGGTGGAATGCTGATCGCGGTGCAGCGCTCAAGTGCGACCTCCGAGAAGACCAGGAGGCGCAGACACGGCTACAGCGCTATGGCATGCACACCGTGCAGTACGAGGAGGGCCTCACCGTCGCGCGTCGTATACGTGCTTCTCGCTACCTCGGTACGCCCCCCTGCCGTCCATCCTCCTCGCCGGTCCCCTAATCTACCCCCCTCATGCGCAGAATGCAGCGCGAAGCACAATCGCGGCGTGAACGAGGTGTTCTACGAGTCCGCACGCGTGTCGCTCAGCACGCGTCCGAAGGGCGCAGGCACCTACTCCGGCGGGCGCGGTGGCTGCATCGTCGCCTAGTCCTTGCACACCCTTGCCTCTGCCGCGGCGTTTTCTTTTTCTTCTGGGCGACTGCGTCATCTGGATTGGTATATATGCCGGTTCCCTGCTTCCTTCCCGCCCGCTTCCGCTACGCTATGCGTCTGTCTGTCACATACACTCCGCTACGTTACGCTAATCTCCGTTAGTACGCCCGTCCTATGACTGACAGCGTCATTGTGCTTGTACTCCGTCGTACACGGTCGATATCCTGATTTGCGCTCTGAACAACTTCACGAACCTTACCTCACATTGTGCCATGGCAGGACCAGTCCGGACCATTCGAAGCGAGCAGACGAGGGTAGAGAGAATCCGAGAGAATGGTATTAACGAGAGTTAAACATGTATGCACTGAAATTACGAAGGTCCACATATACAACTATACCGACAACGACCACATCAGAAGCCCCCGAAACCCGTCATCGACTACAAGACGGTCAAGTCAGTCCATGTCCGCTAGAAAAGGGCGCGAGCACACTCACAGGAGGAATGCCGAAGCCGGTGCCGTTAGGCATCATCGGAGGAGCCTGCGAAGGGAAGCTGCAACGGGGTCAGCGAAGATCCTCAGGGAGACGGCGACGGAGATACTCACCCGTTGCCTTGCGTGAGCATTAGCCTGCCGCCGAGGCCGGGCTGGATGATGGGCGCCTCGGCCTCCTGCTGCTCCTTCTCGGTGTCCTTCTTTGACCGCTCCTTGACCTCCTTCTCCAGCTGAGCGAGCTATAGAATCCTATCAGCACCGCTGCTGGGACAGATACCGACTGCGTGACATACCCTCTCGATCGTCGTCCGTGTCCGCTGGATTTTGTAGGGCATGTAGAAGTCGTTGAGGCCGTGCTGCCATGACAGCTCCTCGACGACGTCCGCGCGCAGCAGGTCGAAGCAGCAGTAGAGCGTCGCCGCGAAGCACTCCTTGTTACCGATGTCGACGAAGTAGGACAGGATGTCCTCCGCGATCTCCGACGCAGCGGACGATGCTGCGGTGACGATCGCGTCCTTGTAAAGCTTGTCCTGCTTGGACAGCGCGATGGACTCATCCCACTTCTTGTTTTTCTGTGACGAGGCATCAGTAAGCTGGCAGCGGGGAGAGATCTAGCGGGCAAACCTTGTAGATATGCGCGGCCAATCTCCTGAACTCGAGCAGCTCGTGCTTCTCCAGTTCGCGCGCGAGCTTCATGTTGTTGAAGTTGTCGAAGCTGTCGATCGAGTCCCGAAGCGTCTTGTAGTCCTCCTCCTCGATAAGCAGGGTGTTGTACGCCTCGTTGACCGCCTCGATGTTGAGCTACGTATCGAAATGTCAGCAACATCGAAGAGCGACGAAGCTGCTAATCACTCACATGTTGCACCGCGATGAGATATGAGCGGATGAGAGGGATGTGGTCGATCTGCTGGAACATGCGAACCACCCGCGAGTGGTCGATACGGGGGATCATAACCGACAGGAGGTCCGTGAGCAACGTAGGCTGCTCCTGGAGGTAGAAGGTGAGGGCCTTGTAGTAGCTGGAAGAGGGTGTTAGCCACGATTCCGAAAATGCGTGTCATGAAACTTACATCTCGACGTTCGCGACCCGGACGACGACGTCCTTGAATTGGTTGTGTTCCCACGCATCCGCAGAGCGCTCGATCATGGCAAGAGCAGCGTTGTCCTGCGTCGATGTAAGCACGCGGCAAGAATTGAAGCGACTCATATCCACTTACGAATTCGTCATACTTGATGTATAAGAACACCAGCTCGGGCCAGAGGTGAGCGCGCTCGGCAGCCTTGATGACCTTGGGGATGTTGATGCGACCAACGAAGAGCTTGAGGTGCTCCATGACTGAGGATACGACCATTAGAGCTTGGTGCATGTGGAAATTGACGTGATCTACTTACGCTTCTCCGGCTTGTACTTGCTGTAGAGGATAGCAAGCTCCGTGAAGATACCCATCTGAAGCGAAACTGAGTATCAATCTGTAACCGCGAACTATCGTCACGTACGTGTGCCCGCTCCAAGCTCAAACCAGCCTCGAGGAGCGACAGAACCTCGTCGAAGAAGCCGCGGCGCTCGTACATTTGCACCAGGGCAGCGAGCTCCTCCTGTAAAGAAGTCAGTCTCCATATGAGAAAAAAGCTATATGGTCGGGGTACTCACCGCGTGCACAACAATGTTGAGACCACAGATTTGTGCCTGAACACGGCGTCATCAGTAAACGCAGACGTGCGTGAAAGTTATGGCTTTCACTGACCAAGCGGAACTCGCCCTTCTCCACGCAAGCAGCATGAACCTGCTTCCAGACCCTACAAAAATCGTCAGAAGGAGCTTCAGCAGGAATATCGCGCATACTCACTGAGTGTTGCCAGCCTTCCGCGCACTCTCGACTGCACCCTGGTTCTCGCCAAGGTAGATTAGAGTGGTCGCGAGACGCGCCCAGTTGGAGATACTCGTGAACAGGATCTTCGCAGCCTGGTACAGCTCGTCTTCGAAGCACTTCTCGCCGACCTCGAGCACGTCCGCGACGTTGGTCATCGCAAGGAAGTCCTCCATATCGTGCAGACGGTCCGTCTTCGCGTACGCGTACGCGAGCTCCGTGTCGATCTTGGGCTCACGCAGCGACTTGCGCGCCATTTGGAGGTAGCGGACCAGGTCGTCCGACTTGCCCGCACGGCTCGCGATCTCGATGACCTCGGCGTAGTTGGACGGGTCCTCAGCCTTGATGTACGAGTCTGACAGCATGTTGAGTCAAGCAAGTCCGCAACATATTAGAAGACAAACATACCGATAGCGTCCTTGATACGAAGACCGTCGAGCTGCGCCTTAGCGAGCCTGCTCCAGACCTCGGGCTTGTCGACCTTGTTCGCGTACTCCACACCACGGTCAAGAGAGACGACGTGCTCGACGAGCACGTTGATCGCCTGCGCGTGCTGCTCGTACTTCTTGAAGATGAGGAACGCCTCTTCGTACAAGCCGTGCTCGATCGCAATCTTCGGGATCTCCTCGGTGTCGTAGTTCTGCAGCTTGTCGATGTATCCAACAACCTTGCCCTTGTCCGCGCGGATGGCCGTGAGCATCATGAGGTTCTGTAGACTGCGGTTGTCGCTGAACGGTGACGGCTCGAGGATGATCTTCTCAAGGATCTCGATGAGCTCGAGCGGGAGGTCAGCGGTCAAGAACGCCTTGACGGTGATGGAGACATCATCGGGGTCGGTGCTTTCGGGAAGTGCGGTCGCAACAATCTGGTCAATGAGCTGACGGCGGTGGATGTTGTCCGGACGCAGAACCTGGGCCCAGAGGTCGGGTTGACGGCGGCGGGCGAGGTACCGTGCCTGCTGCTTGAACATCGCATTCTCGTTCGTGATGTGGATGAGCTCCTCGTCGCAGAAGCCCTTTGCGTACGCAATGTATGCCAGGTACGGGTCGCGCGCCTCGCAGAACTTGCCGACAACGAGAGGCTCGTAGAGCTGATCTGGACGTCAGTAAAAACGACACTCGCGAGCAGCCAAGCGTGCTTACGTTGTTCTCCTTGAGGAACTGCTCCGGGTTGCTGTTCGAGTCGATGTAGATCTTCGCGAGCGCGTTGTACACAGCTGGGTCCTGGCTGCCCTGCTGGACACGGGCCTCGAGCCACGGGAGAATGAGCTTGAGACGGTTCCTGCTCTCGACCTCCTGGACAAGCTCGTCGATCGGGAAGTTTCCAGGCACGGATGCCAAGAGAGACTTGATCGTCGTCTCGTCGCAGTCGACATCGAGGAGACCACCAATAACCTGAGGCGTGCGCACAGAGTTGACGCGCGTGACGTACACCTCGATGAAGTTCGTGAGGCCGCGCTGGTAAAGGTACAACACGAGGTCGTGCACGAAGTCGAAGCGGTCGCAGACGATGATGAGCGGGAGCTGGTCGGTGAGCTTGGCCTCCTTGAGGAAGTTCTTGACCTTCTCGGGGTTGTAGTAGTTGCTCTCGCGACAGATGCGCTCGACCTCCCGAATCTGGCCAGTACGGGTCGCAGCCTGAATGTACTTGAAGTGGACCTCGGGATCCTGGCTGAGGTTGACGACCGAGCCGAGGTAGTAGTACAGACCCTCGTAACTCTTGAACGACTCGAACATCTCAATAAGCTTCACGGGACCGAGAATGTCGGAGTACTTCGTTGCGATCTGCACAGCGATCTGCAGGTTCTGGCGGATGTTGACCCGAAGCATCTCCTGCATGCATGCGAACGATTGCTCGGTCGTAAGACGGCTGAAGTAGTCCACAAGCCACTAATAGAGGAGTCAGTAACAAACTGACAGTGCTTGTAGTGAGACGTACTTCGACCGGGAACGCGGTGGTGTGCACGATAACGTGCTTGATGTCCGCGAGGTCCTCGTACAGCTCGAGCGCCTGGTGTTGAAATGTCAGCTCGAACCTTCACTCAGTGTATGTATTTTGGACTGACCCTCTGGAGCAAGCCGGCCTTCTCACAAAGGTTGGCAATGCGGGGGCGGTCGAAGTGCGTCAGAATCTGGTTGACAAGGATAGCATCCGCGACCTGAGGAGCGTGGAGCAGATTCATCTCGAGCAGACGAGTCTGCAGGTGAGCCTGCTCAGGCTTGTTATCCTTCAGCGCCTCCAACAGGAACGACGTTGCCGGCTGGATCATGTTCTGCGACATGAAGATATCGACGACCTACGAAGACAAATGAGAACGCCTGCATGTCTGCAACTTTGACACTAGCACATACCCGCTCGACGTCGACCAGAGGGCCACCCTCGTCCTTCGCCAGCTGAGTAGCGAACTCAGCGCCCTTCTCAGGGTTGGTGCGCATGATGTGCTGCAGCAGGCCGACGAAGTCAGGCGTGTAGCCGGTCTTCTTGGCGTACAAGAGGATCTTGTCGATTTGGCCCGTCTCTGCGAAGCATGCGATCACCTTGTTGTGGACGTTGGCGCGCAGGTACACGCTCAGAGCGAGTGTCATGTCATATGGCCGGACAATGTCACCGAGCTCCTCACTGCAAGTGAGCTGTGCGCATGATTCAGCACTCATCTTTTCAGGAGCAAAATGAAACAAACCTTGTTCTCCTTCAACCACTTCTCGAGCAGTTGCTTGCGGCCCTGCTGCAAGACAGGACGCGCAAGTTCCAAAGACTCGTGCTGGTTGAGCTCGCCCTTCTCCAACAGTATACCGAAATACTGGAGAATGGGCGAGAGGCCGCCTGGTGGTGAGGGCGCCTGCTTGAACGACTCGATCACTTGCGCAGTACGGAGGATACCCTGTAGCAACAGAATAAGCGTGAAGTCGAGCGCTCACAGACGCAAATGAACGGACCCTGGGCGAGTTCGCAGCAATCTTCGCAGCCTCGCCATACTGGCCGCTCTGGAACAGCTGCTGGTACTGCTTGATGTACAGGTCGTCGGCACCAGGAAGGTTTGCACGGCTTGCCAGCTTGAACGCGAGTTCCGTATTGTTGAGCGTCGTCAGGATATAGGGGACGACGGTTTGCTCGTCGACGCTGACGCTCAGCACCTGGCCCTTCTTGTTGACACCAATGATACCGTTCGAAGCCTCGTGCTCGGCTGTTACGAAGATGGTTTCGCCGGAAATGCGGTTCATGTACAGGCACGCGCCAGACTCGAGGTCGTAGAGGTGAATGAAGCCGTACTTGGTGACCAGGTAGATGATGCCGTGCTTCTTCGAGACCTGCATTGCGACTGGGAAATCGTTCGTCGCTTCTGGAGGGAAGTAGACATCGACCGCCTTCTTGGAAAAGGGCGCGTCAGGCGCCTGGTGGTCAATCTCGACTATGTGTAGCTAGAACGTGTAGCATGTTAAGACAGAGCTCAAGTGTATCGAAAGAGTCGTACCTTCGCGCCCGTGGCGGTGCGGACCGAGAAAGTGAACAGCTTCGTCGGCTTCTGGTGGCCATCAAGCTTGAGCTCCGCAAACGAAGCTGCGTGTCCCTCAATCGGCTGGCTGACGGCCCGCTCCCTGCTGTACAGCTGTATTGCACCCTTGACCTTGAACGCCGCCGGGTTGGTCGTGTTGCCAGAGATACCGATGAGCACAAGCCACTTTTCATCAGCGCTTGCCCGGTAGTTGATGATCTGCGCGCCGACGAGGTTAGCATGGCGGTCGAAGATCTTCTGCGGGGGTGAGGTCGCGTCCGAAATTGTCCAGTGGAATACCGCGGTTTCCGTGACAAGACCAAGGGTGGTGTCCGAAATCCACTTCCAGAAGACGACATCCTCGTTGTTGACGTGTGACTTGACCTTCTGCTTCGTCTCGATGTTGAAGACCTGCAATGTGCGGCCGGCTGCGGAGACGTATCGTCAGAACACCGCGAGATTGGGTGAACCGTCCAAGCGCACCCTTTAACGCGAGAATCTTCTGGTGGGGGTGCATAATGGCCGAGTCGGCCGTGATTGGTCTCCGGAGGACATTGTTGGCGTCCGCAAGGTCTACGATGACAACCTGGTTCGCCTCATTGACCTTCTCGCGCACGCAAATGAAGTGGTCCGACTCGAGCGTAAGGGTCTATAACGCGAACACACGCTATGAGTAAGGAGGTCTAACAGAGTTATTGAGTGGAAACAGACCTGGAAGGATATGGACGCCGGCTGGATACCGATGGCAGAGAGTTGGAGGTGTTCACAGAACGCGATGGGCTTTGAAATATCCATGGTCGGTCGTGAGTCGTTAAACCCGGCGCAGTTCTGTCCTGCAGCGAGCGGAGGGTAGGAGTAGGTGGAGGGAGGAAGAGGGAGGAGGTGCTGTAAACCAGGGCGCTGTTTGGGTTGACGTGTGTCTTCCGCTTTCGGACATTGCCCTGACCGCGCGGGCGTCTCCCATTACAACCCTTGACCACACTATGCACGCAGTTGTTTTAACCTCTTCCTCTCTATATGCCAGGCGAAGCGTGATAGATACAAAAAGTCCTAAATTATAACAGTCTACTCCTCGTTGAGAGCTAGAGCCTGCTCAATATCATCCTCTTCGATTAAAGCCGTAGCAGGCGGCGCGTTACCATACATCACACGTTGCAAAAGGATAGCTGCGGGTATGATCAGTAGGGCTCTGCGTAGGTGGCAGGCGCAGTACATACCGCAGTCAATAGACAGCTGGAATATTGCGCAGACCTTGAACTGGAGCGGCGAGCCCTGTAAGAAGAAATACACCGCCCTGCGGCGAAGTCAGCGGCAGTGCAAGGCAAAAGCTCCGACTCGGAGGCAACTTACTTGAAAGAGTCTCCTCCGACCCAACCAATCAAGGTCGACATGCGGAAGCCGTAGAGAGATCGTTGCTTGTAGTTACTGCCAGTTGGCGCGCCATATGAGCTATGAGAGCAGGCAAGCAATTCGCGACATGCCTTATGAGCTGCGGTATAGGCAGTGTACTCTCCAAACCCAGAGCAACGAAACCCAGGATGGATACAAAGAGCTCCGACCGTCCCAGTATCAAGAACAAGATAGCCTGGCAAAGTCTGCCCGCTAGAAGTCAACACGCGGTAGAAACTAAACAATGAATGACGCGTACATGAACGCGGCAAGGAACTCGAGGTATTGGGTGTACGTTTCCCATTGCCAGAAGGAGAACGGGCGCGTTGACACGCCCAAGTTCTCTGGGCTCAATCTGGGACGATATCTTGTGCAGATGTATAGGAGGGCTAGCTTGAGGTCCGCCTGCAGTCAGCAATATTGAATACGTCATCTGGAGGGATACACGTACTTGAGCCACAATCATGAACAAGGACTGGAAGAGCAGCGCGAGTTCAAAGCGAGCGCTCAACCAGAAGAAACATCGAGTAATATTGGCCAGCAACCTGGAGATGTTAGACGAGGTGGCCGAGGGAGGGGCTACACAGGAGACTCACAGGATGGCACAGACATCACGGGAGAAGCCTGTTGAGTCTCTACTAGAAGTCAGGGATGCAGTTCACAAGGAAGCATAGTATGCGTACTTCTTGCGGACTATTGAGAAGGCTTGGTCTGCGTATACTAGCGGAGGACCAACCGCCATGCCGACGGAGGCCACGGTGGATATCCATGCTGCCACCATTGTGTGTGAGTGAGGTCGCTTCACAAGGCACCGCAGAGCTCTTGGATAGACGTGGAAGTGTGTGTGCGGCAGTGCGGTAGTGTGGATCACAAGTGTCAGCAGAACGTTAATGAGCCAGAGAGAGAAGGCAGCGTCGCAGTCCACGAGCAAGACGAGGAGGAGGAGAAGGGGAGAAGAGGGGCCGGAGACGAGGAGAGCCAAGATGCGCCAGGCTAGGACGCGCCAACGAGCGCTACATCCATCATGCAGTTCCAGCACCTGCCGGCGAGCACCGTCGTACGTCTTGCTCTTGACCTCCTCTTCTCTCCCGCTGTTCTCTGGCTTTCTTGGGCGGTGTGTCGGCTCTGCGTGCGGACTTGTATCTCTTGCGCTCGGCAACATTGCGTTAGTGGACTAGATCAAAGTGTACTTTCCCGCAAGACCCACCGCGGCCACTGTCATCTGAGGCTCTACGCCCTCGGTCTAAATTCGCGATGGATAGCATGGACGCACGGACACGGGGGAAGATTCATGTTAACCCCTCTGGCTCTATGAACTTCTCGTATGTCGCGACGTTGTAGCCGCTTTAGCATGCGCTCACCCTTCCCGCGCCCTTCCAGCTCGGTGCTATCCCAGCGTTTGCTAGCGGACGTCCTGCTTGTGATTTCCCTCAATGCTGGAAAGGACTACCTTATGTATGACGTCGGCGTATTCTGGGTGCTCGTCCGAGTTCTGGCCTGCGGTGGATTGGCGGTCGTGGTGTGGTTGTTCGCATCCGGACAGTTGCAGAAGAAGCAGGTCGCAGAGGTATGTCAATCTACTGTGCATCTGCAATGAAGCGGTATCAACATTGTTCCAGTGGTCTGTCGTTGGAATGAGCTCGCTATTGCTGTTTCTGCGACATGCAGGCTTGCTCACTGCGTTATACCGACTACCTTCAACCCGGTACGCCCACTACGTGACCCTCGTACCCTCGCTTGCTCACAGAGCGATCACCTAGTGTCATACTGTTCACTCATTTCTCTCCAATATGGGTTAGGTCAATGACTAGCCTCACGTCGGTAAGCTACTCCTCACATATGACTAAACGCGAGGGCTCATTGGTTTCAGGTCAAGCGAGCGTCCGTGATCATACTCTCACTAGTCCTCTCGTTCCTCTGGGATACGCACTTTCTGCCCAGCAACTTCCACGATTTCCTTCCCGCTTACGGAGCCCTGGTCGTGGAAGCGCTCTCCGCTGCCGCTCTAGAACACACCGAGGGCGTTCTGTCACCCTCTCTCGGGAAGCCTATGTCGACTGCTCTGACAACTCTAGGTGCATGTGTCTTTAGCCTGCCATTGTACACGTTGAGGCATATACTGGTGAGATCTTGCAACGTATCTTGCAAAGGCTGGGTATCTGACTTGAGGCATAGCTCGGTGATTCGAGCCATCACATCCCCACCTTGTCCGCCCTCGCGGTGCTCCCTTGTCTGGCCTACGTGCTCCTGTACTATGCGCCCAGGGCAACTGTCAGCAGCAATATTGCCGTCACTTCTCCCCGCTACATAGTGTCGTCGTACATGACAACATTCGCGGCCGCGGTAGTATTTGGATACCTGGCGTTCGGGCACGCGCCGAAGCTGGTCGACTTCATGATATTCGGCATGCTATTATACGGTATAGTGTATCTTGCCACCCATTTTTTACTGTCACGCTCATAAATTGCATCTAGGGATGTACCCCAGGGTTGCTGACCCTTCAGCAAGCGCTGGGGCTTACTATGCGGTGTCTAGTCGTCTGGTGCGAGCCTACCTGAAAGACATCCTATCCAACCCCGAGTCTCGCAAAATATTCTACTTCCTGATGCTGAACATGTGCTACATGCTTGTTCAGATGCTGTACGGTATCTGGACAAACAGCCTGGGACTAATCTCCGACGGTGAGTGCACCCAGAAATTGAAACATTCCTCTGAACTCAACTCCTGCTAGCTATACATATGGCTTTTGACTGCATGGCCATCGGTGTCGGTCTCATCGCGTCTGTCATGGCCCGTTGGCCACCAAACGAACGGTTCACTTACGGGTGCGTCTTCTAGCGCGTTTGGAGGATAATCATTAGCTGAAAATATATCTCAGCTATGGGCGTATCGAAACGCTCTCAGGCTTCGCGAACGGCATTTTTTTGATCCTTATCTCCGTATTTATCATATTCGAAGCCATTCAACGCCTGTAGGTGCTTATCCAGTCGCCGGCATTGCTCCTCTCTAACACATTTGTAGGCTGGACCCGCCAGAGATGAACACTAGCCAATTGCTCCTAGTGAGCTCACTGGGCCTTGGCGTAAATCTGTTCGGCATGTTTGCGATGGGTGGCCACCACCATGTAGGTACCTTCCATCTTTGACCGGCATAAATTGTGTTGACTTGGTACAGGGCGGCCATTCGCACTCGCATGGACACAGTCACGGCCCCGCCGCTCCCGCCAGCCCTCTGCCTGCCTCGCACGATCACAGTCATGACCACGGTCACGACGACCACGGCCACAACCACAGCCATAGCCACGAGCACGAACATGGCCACACCCTCTCACACGCCGAGCCACTTTCCCCGCCCCCGAGTGCTCCCGCCCACTCTCACTCGCACTCACATGCCGCCTCCCCGACCCCGCCGAGCCCCGAGGCGCACGCTCACTCACACTCACATACCCCAGCGCCGGCCCACGCCCACTCGCACTCGCACTCACAACCGCACTCACACTCGCACTCAAATCCGGCATCATGTCCGGACGATACCCCCTCCTCCGTGCACGCTCACCACGGCTCGCACTCCCGACCCCAGTCACTTGAAATCAAGGTCGACGTGCCTTCCTCCCCTCCGTCCCCAGAGCAGCGCCCCTCAGGCCTGCAAGCGCACCTGCTCGACGGGGCGGTCTCCCCAATCACCCCGAACTACCAGTTCGGGCACGACGAGCACTTCGCGACGCACCACGCACACAGCGCGCCAAATCTCCACGACCACTCGCATGTGCACGACCACGCACAGGAGGGCCACTCGCACAATATGCGCGGCGTCTTCCTGCACGTCATGGCCGTGAGTTTTCTCCTCCTTGACTCGCTGACCACGTCTGAATCGTTTCTGTAGGACACTCTGGGTTCGGTCGGCGTGATCATCTCGACGCTCCTCATTCAGCTCTACGGCTGGACAGGCTTCGACCCAATCGCGTCGCTCTTCATCGCCATCCTCATCGCCGCGAGCGTCGTCCCGCTCGTCATCGACACCGGCAAAGTGCTCGCGCTCGACCTCGACACGCGCGAGAAGTCCATCCAGAACGCGCTCTCCGATGTACGTCCATTTCTCCACCCTGCGACGTTCCCTTCCGTGACTGACACTGAAACGTTGCTAGCTCGCTCCCATCGAGGGCCTCGCCTCGTACACCACGCCACGCTTCTGGCCGAAGGACTCGGCGAGCATCATTGGTACGATCCACATCCAGCTCGCGCCCTCCGCCTCGTCGCGGGACCCCGGCGGGCCACACTCCAGCGTGCGACCAACGTTCGCCAAAGTAGACCGCGTCGTCGAACGCGTCGACAAGCTCCTCCGGAGCCGCATCTCTGGCCTCGAAGAGCTCACCATCCAGGTCGAGGAGGCGTCTCACCTGCACTGACCTCTCGTACATATCGTCCACCACCCGCGGGTAGAGGCCCAATCTCTGTACTTTATTACACGGGAAGACATTCGCATTGACATTCCACTATCGCGCGTGCCGCTCTATCTACGAGCCCCGGCGCCGCGCCACATATTAGGTCCAGATCGTACTGCGTACTTATATGGTGTGCGAAGAAGTAAGTCCCTCGCGCCCCTGCACCCCGCGCCCGCCCACCCGCACGGCCTCGGAGGTAACATAGGGGCAGGGATCCGCCCAGGAGCATACTAAAACAGGCAAAAATACAAGCACCCGGGGTAAAGATCGTCCGCAAAGTCGTGAATGGACACGTTACTGCTCGTTGAGGTTGTTGAGCAAGGTCGTGAGGCATCTCTTCGTCACCATGTCGCCCTGATCGGGCAGTGAGCAGTCTGTAGACCACGTGGAAAGGCGGATGCACGTACCTTGAGCAACGCGTTGAAGGTGTTGTCCCGGAGCGGCTCCGGCAAGCAGGCGCGGAGTGCCTCGCGAGCCCTATAGGTACGCGAAAGGTTAGATCGGCGGAAGAGGACGCTTAGTAACCGAAGTACTCACCTCAGGTTGTCGCTCAAACGCAGGTAGCAGCGCACGACGTGCTTGAGCAGACGTACGGCTTGGGTCTCCACGAGCTGGTTGACCATGTTGCTCAGGACCGTCCCCACAGCGTAGAAGCGCTCGTAGGTGTGGCAGATGTACGTCAAGCCTGTCTCGTCGAGGAGGATCTTCTGGACGATGAAGATTGCGACCGTTTTCGACAGCTCGGAGCCAGTCTCCATTATCCGGAGGCAAAGCGGGATGATCTCGGTGGATAGGAGGAAGTGGATGACAGTAGTGTTGTCGTTTTGCTGAGTGGCACGCTGTCAGCACCTGGCGAGCGGTACCCATGCTCAGGCATGACTGACCTTGACCAGAGCCCCAATAACGCCGAGCGAGGTCAGGCGGAGGTATTCGAAGGGGCGGGTTTTGGAGGTAGTGTTCAAGAAGGGGTATAGGAAGAGGGGGATATGAGCTGTGGTAGTATGAGTACGGAAGTGCGGCAAGTAGGTTTAGGTGAGAACGCACCGTTCAGGAATAGCTGGCGAGTCTCGGGGTGGGAAGCTACACATTGGAGGAGAGCAAGAGCATTGCAGACGCGATTTGATACATGGGCGGTAAGATTAGGGGGGGATAATAAGGGGTAAACCGAGACGATTTCCTGAAGGAGTGCGGGCATGATGCCTGCATGAGGAGCATTCGTCAGTAGCGAGTCAATAATCCACGCCAAAGTCAACGCACCGAATGAGTGCCACAGAACGAGGGCCAAGTCATCGTACTGCTCTCGCTTCTTGCTCAGCTCGAGGAGTGCGCTCTCACGCGAATCGGCATTGAGCAGGTCGATGACGAGGGCATAGATCTTAGTCTCTTCGTTCACGCTCAGCGGAGGGTTGGGCGCATTCCCGGGGAGGAACACGCCCTGGTGCGGGGTAGGGTGTGCGAGGGGAGGGAGGCCAGAGGTTCCGGGGGAGTCTGGGAAAGCCTGCACGCCGCGCTGGTAGGGGTTGTACTGGAGGTTGTGCTGCATGTAGGACACAGGTTTGGGAGAGATGAGCCCCGCCATGGGCATGGGGAGCGGGGACAGCACAGACGACGCGGGCGACGACGGCGAGGAGACGGCCGGGAACGATGGCGGGGACGGCGAGCAGGAGAATGAGAGACAGGTCCGAGTTGTTAGACGCCCACTGCGTACGCAGACGGCGCTTGTTGGTGCCTCGCTTATGTCATTCAACCCGCTCTTTGCCGCCGGCTGCAGCTTCAGATCCTCATCGGCCGCTGAGAGAAGCGACGAAGCTCATATTATTTACGCCCTGCAGGGCAATGGGTGCACCCTAGAACCACTTGATACAGATGATTATGACGGCAGCTTTCATGTCGACGTACTTTTCTAATTTCAGCATGCGCAGAGCTCGGAAGTACTGTCAATGGGCCACCCAGTGGCACCGTAAAGCCCTCCAGTAGTACTGATCGTAAGGCTCAGTGGGAAAGATCTAGTGTATTAGTACAGGCGCGAGAGGAATGGGGGTGAGAGGACGATACAAGATGAGGGAGGCTGTGCGTCGCCTGGAACAACTTTGTCAACTAGGACGCGATACGCTTCGAAGCGTTGTAGGGGCCCCAATGTCTTTGAGGCCGCGACTACACCGTGGCCCTTGACGTTGCCGATAGTGCTGCACGGGGAGAGGGAACCCTGAACAGCTCGACGCAGTGCGAGGCACCCTTCGGTGTAGCAGCAGTAGATGAAAAGGAATTCGTGTCAATACGCGGGGGCCTCCGAGATGAACATGCATGGGATGGCTGAAGCTTCCGCATTCACAGGTGGGGTCGAACCAAGATATTTCTGAGCAGCGTAGGATAACATTTGTTTAGCGGTATGAATGGAGCCGGAAGCGCATCGAAAAGTCCTTCACGTCTAGGGAAAGCATCTATGTCTATCAGAGTAACAATATCGGGGATGTCGGCATCAACGCCGCCGTCGAGCAGATAAACTTGCCTCGAAGCCTTCAGCAGGCAGGAACGGTGAGTGGAATCCGGACGGTCCTCTGCGCAATATCGTCAGCACGAAAGCATCAGCAAGCAGCTTGCCAGTCTACTCACGGCCAGGCCCTGCAAATTAGAAGAGATGGCGTCAGTTTAACCCCGGGTACCCATGCGCGGCGAGAGAACGCACCGAGAGACTCGTCTCCTTGTACTTCACGCTCATATCCGCGGCGGTCAGCCGCATGGCCTCGATGGCCTCGTCCAACGTAACGCTGTACACGTTCTGGCTGGCCATCGATAATTGCGCGGCCGTTACGGCCTTGACAGCTGCTCGAATGTGATCAGCGTTCGCGTTGACGTACTCGGGTCTCGCCGCACAACGCACCTCCAAGGCTGTTCCGCTCCTAGGTTACGAGATCGCTGTTAATACGCGCCGGCCACCAAAGCAAGCCCGGAAGAATGGAAACGCACTATGCAGGGAACCTGTACCAGCCCGTCGATGGGATCGCACGTCAGGCCTAGGTTGTGTTCTGACCGGCGAAAAGCGACGCAGTCAGCATCACATACTAGCTGTATTGACTAGAGGAAAGAAACCCTGACCTATGCCAATCTCGGCGGCTTGCAGGACCGTTTCCGGCGATGCTGCGGCGGACGGTCAGACCCCAATCATCTCCGGTAGCATCTCGAAGCGTGACATACCACCCATACATGCGGCAAAGCCCGCACTCGCCATAGAACAGGCAACTGCAGAACACACCATATGGTTAGCATGGATTTCCGTGAGATAGCGGTGCGACAGCAACGCACCCCCGACCTCAGCTTGACATCCGCCCTCCGCAGCAGAGATGGTGCTTCCCCTCTTGAACAGCATGCCGACCGCCTGATGGAATTCAATATGCCGCGCTCGCGCTCCGGGTGAATGAGGCGCTGAGACGCACCGATGCAGTGAGCAGGAACGTAACCACGGCTTTCTCCGGGTCGTCGCTGATAAACTACACACGCGCCCCCAGTGTTTCTTCAGCGTACGTACCACCTCTAAAGCAGCAGGTCACGCACCTCCACAATATACTTGAGCACAGCAGGGATGACGCCCGCAGCACCGTTAGTAGGCGACGTGACGATGCGGCCCCCGCTGGCGTTGACCTCGTTCACCGCTATCGCGTAGCACGACAGGAAGTCCATTGCGGGGATCGTCGTCTTGCGCTATTCGCGTGGCACCCCCTCAGTTAGCCTCACTTCACCTCCGACGCCTCTCGGGGAACTTACTATTGCCATGGGTGTCACAGGATGATCCAGGGTACCAACGACGCGTATCGGGCGTGATGCAGATATCCTGCCCCCGGGGCCCATCGCATTTTCGTTGCCGCTGTCCGGCTCTGCACCCCACGTAGAGCCTGCGCCCGCGCTGAAGCCGTCGGGGGCGTCAATCCTCCCCGCGGACATCGACGAGCCTGCGCCAATTTGCTGGAGGTGGGGAGAGGCTAGTCCAGGGTAGAATCTTCGGAGTTAACAAGCTCCGGCGTTAATAACTGCAAATGTACGTTGAGCAGTGTGAGAGGCATGCACATACCCACGCATGAGGCGGCGGTAGAGCATGGGCGCGCGCCTCCGCAGACCGAGCCTGCCTGGGAGCTTCTCCTCCGCCGAGGACACGCCTGTGCGTATGCATTCGTCCATGACACCCCATATGCGCATCAGCTAAAGCTCCGCGTCAGCATGCATTCTTTCGCAGGACTAGGCCCGCGCGGGCCCAAAGCAGTCACGCAAGGAAGGGGGAAGGGGAGAAAGACAGGAGAGAAGCGATCAATGCGGCATAGGATGAGAAAAGAGGGCACCTTCTCATGTATGTCCTCGTGCGAGTAGCCAAAATGCAGCTCGTTGTCGTACACGATCTGGGCAATGGTCATCTAGACCGCGACGTGCACAGAGGGATTAGCGAACCGGCCTCTGTCCCCATGGCAATCGAAGCCCCGCCGCGCGAGAATAGCGGCGGCGGGGACACGACGCGCAGCGCGTTGTACGTACGTTGTGCTTCTTCGTCAGCGCGAGAAGGCTATCTCCAGACTGACAGCGTGCAAAGCGACTGGTCAGCGTCCATCTCCGCGTCCTCGGAATGTGCTCGGGTGACGTACGACGAACGGGTATGGTGGTTGGATGGGGTCTGGAGCCTCCGGCGGCGCGCCAGGGGTTGGCTCGGAGCTATGCGTCTGGTGCAGTCGCGCGCCGTGCACGATGCTTTTGTCCACACCCTTGTAAAACAGGTTCTCGTCCACTATCGCCGCCGCCGCGTGAGTTCCCCGCTGGGTCATCCAGCTGCGCAATGCGCGCTCACCTTTCGTCTTCTCGTTCACGACAAAGCCACCTCCAACACTAATACGGACATATCACGGGTGGCAGGTCAGCCATTTACGCTCTCCCCGCCTTGCCTCCGCATTCCGGCGGAATGCCGGGGGCGCATGCTTACCTGAAGTACTCGTTGGTCGCGAGCAGGTCCCCGTCCTCGCCAAACGCCGAAAAGCGCATGCCGTTGGGATGCGTCTTCAGAACCTGATCCCAGCGCCACACCATATCGCGGTCCATGTCGTACGTAATGTGGTGACGGCCGCCCAAAAGGAGGATCTTGTTTTCGAGGATGGCGGCATACCGCGACGGGATGGTGCCCGTGTCGATCGTCTCGGGATCAGAGCCTAGACAGAGGGCGCGGCATCAGCGCACTGCGTCCACAACACACGGAAGCAGTAATAAAGCGACCTTCAAGGCCCAGGAGAATGGCTTGTGGCGTGTGGTGACTACGTCGCAAAGCTACCATCAGACAAAGTGTGCGCTATGAGTGCGGGAACACTGTACCCCTTTCCTGTTGATGATGAAGCATCGTCAGCATGTAAACTAGAGGATGTCCCTAGACGGAAAATGTGTACCTGTTGCTGCCAGGGAGCCATATCTTCGGAACGATGAGAGCTATTCTCGACGCAGCACGAGAAGGTAGTCTCGTCACCAGACAACATAACTGACTAGGCTCAGGGCAGAAGGCCCAGGAAAGAGGAAGAGGAGGGGTATTCTAGTTACGATAGCACATATCTCTTGCCAGAACGTGTCAAAAGACAGCCATACTCTTGTCACGGGGAACACTTTAAATGAATACCCAAATGTTCGGCATATTCACGCCCGTAGATAGGCTGGTCTGACTTGTACGAGGACGTCCCTAGTTTGTAGGCTCGTACCACCCAAAGCAAAGCGAGTTGTAACCGGAACGAGTTCAAGCTAGAAGGTAACTTCCAATCTCGATACTGTCTGGTGACGAGACTCAAACTGGGAAAGAATGTGCTTACAGTGATATTTTCACGGTCTTGACCTGGGATAAACACGTTAGATTTTGTCCGTGGTCAAAGTGAATTGTCAAATACCTTCTCAAGCAAGCCCAGAGCATCCAAGTCACCGATGAAGATCTTGCCCGCCCGCATTGGGCCGACGGTGTGCGACGAACTTGGGCCAACTATACCCCAACAATCAAACAACCAATCCGGGCCTTCGGAATTGTAACGCAAATGGCGAACATACCTCCGATGCTGAACAGGTCGAACGTCGAGATGACTGCGTGTTCGTGCTGCTGCTCATGGGAGCCCACGGAGGTGAGCTCCTCTGCAGGAATCACATCTCCATCCACGTCTTCACGGGGGCGTCGGTCGTCCTCCCGCCTGGTGGCTGAAGCAACGAAGTGACGCGTACTGGCAATCGTCTCCCCGACAGAGGCGCGTCCAAACGTTAACCCAGAACTGCACAAAGGAGGTCGTGCTGCCGCAGGTAGTTTCGATCCCACCACTCGTCGCGCGCGCAGGAGGTGGAGGCGAGTTGTCGTGAGCATCGTCCTGTATGTCGTGGTTTAGCCAGACGCGAGAATGGGGATTCCAGTACTGCCAAGAAGGGCGAGCTGCGCTGTAAGTCCGCACGGACGTGCAATCGGACGAGGAGGAAAAGTCTGAGGCGATGTATGTATTCTCGAGATAGTCATTCGCGCGCCGGAACTTGTGGCCGCAACGCCGCCCACAACATTGTGAAACAAAACCCTAACCCTATTTCGGGTTTACTCCACCGCCATGTGACCGCGATCATATCTTTCGTCGCGTCCGCGACGCGTCTCACTAACTTCTCAGATCTGTACTAGATCGCGCACTACATAGTCCTACCGCAGCGCAGAGGTTTTGGTGTACATGTATACCCTCGTCCTCAGAATCCACGTACAGCGATGCATGTCCCGGATTGGAAGGTGCAAAACTCGACATAGCATATCTTCGATCGTCGACGAAATTAATATTCAAGCGGCGACAGACGATTGCCCCGATCAGCATTGCTCAATCTTACGACTTTCCACATCCCACCCATGCCAGTCCTCCAACCTCTTCATATCCGCACAGACCCCCACTCGGGTCGCAAATACCACGCCTCGACGACCCTGCCAGCAAATACAGACTTACTAGGCAGCTGCGGTCCCTACTCTTACACGATCTGGAAGCGCTTTCGGAACGAGGTCTGCGCAGAATGCTGGCGCTACGAGGGCGGGCGGCGAACCTTCCTCACACTGCGCGATGACGAGGGCCTTGGCGGGCTGATGCCAAACGGAGATGCCCAGAGATCGAGCACCACTGCGGGGCTCTGGTTTTGTGATTCGAGGTGTCAGGGCGAGTGGGTGGCCAGAGAAGGCGTCGAGGCCGTAGATCTTCTCAGGCAGCTAGAAGCAGCGCGGAAGAAGACTCCTTCAAAACCCAAATTGGACGCCGGGGGGCAGCAGGCAGCGGACGGCGAGATTACGCAGGAGGTCGCCGAGCGAGCGTGGAGCGCGGTGCGGGACAAGGAGAGGTCGCCGAAAGAGGTGCGGAAATGGCGGACGCTGCAGCTCGAGGACTACGAGACGGACATGGCCAGATACGTTCTCCTCGCGCTGTACAGGCGCCACCGCGAGCAATACAGAAATCATTCGACATCTCGTAAGGACAGTACGCCGGGTCCTCAGTCCGAGGAACCGACGCCAACGACTGACGATGAGCCGTCCGAGTGGAAGACGTTCGCGTCCCTCCAGGCGAACGAGCTGCAACTGCTGAACGCCTGCCCCCAGATCCTACAGCACCAGACACGGATCTATCAGCTTCTGAAGGGCCTCCTCGGCTCACGCGCGGCGGAACGCAGCAACGGGTCTTCGCGAAGCAGCTCTGTCGCCGCCGAGCCGCAACCGCGCGCCGATAACGCTCGGACGCGAGAGGTGGACGACAGCGCCTGCGGATGCGAAGAGCCGCACCTGGCGGACCTTGTCACAATTGCCAACGTGCGGACCATCTTGAGCGTCGACCCGGGGAACGCCTTCGGGATCTGGGAGGTGCCGCTCATGGAGGAAAGCGAGTGTCTCGGATTCGCGCTGTACCCAGTGCCGTCTTTTTTCAACCATCGTGAGTCAACGCTCTCTGTACGCGACGCGCGACAGCCACGTCTGATCTTCATGGTGACGGCAGACTGCGCCGCCAACGTACGCAAGGAGCGAGAGGGACGCGCCCTGCGGTTCGTGACAACGCACGCGGTGAATGCCGGTGAAGAGCTTTGCATAAGCTATGGGCATGTCGAGACGATGGATTGGGCGACGCGTCAGAAGGAGCTCCTGGAGGGGTGGTACTTTGAGTGCAGGTGCGGGCGGTGTACAGCAGAGGCGGGAGGGAGCGCACGCTAGCAAGACAAGCTCGACCCAAGAAGGTCTCTTCAAGGCGTGTTTATTAAGGGTGTCAACATCTGCTAATGACATATCAGTGAAGTTTGATAGCCAAAGGTCCATCCCTAAGTGACATCATGCAACGAGGAGCGTAACAGAAGTCTTGGGAAATCAATGTTTGTTTGACTGAGTGATACCTCATTCTGGCACTTCGATTTTGAGACGGCGGCGAGTCCAAGACATTGATCACGGGTTCCATGGTTACTAAAAGCCACGCAAACTAGAGGATGGGCAACGGGTAAATTTCGTCGCATGTCGCGATCTGCGGTATTGCGTTCCCTATGCCTAGGACTAGAGTGGTTTGGTTGAGCGGAAAGTTGTTGAACCACTTAAAACTTATGAGGTTGGCGTACGACAGGGACGCAGCAAAGGTGGACGCTTGTTGATTGTCACTATATGCGTTGTTGGAGGTTGTCAGTGGCTCGGCCTTGCAATGATATGGATACTCAACCATCGTCAGAGTGAGGAAGGTCAACCTCTGGAGAGTAGCCGCGATGGACGGAGCGCCGTCCGCGTCCATGTCGCCGATACCGTCACCGGTTTGTTAAGCAGGCGGATCTATGGTACACACGCGGGGTCTCGGGATCACCCATCTACCTCGCCGAAGCAGTTATAGCGATGGTGGCGGTTGTGCTTGCGACTCGACGATGAAACTTGGTTGTCTTGAAGGCCGCAGACAGGTGGAGTGTCTGTTAACCCTTGCAATGTCTACACATATAACATATACTCACCTCAATGCGCATGTTTGACCCATCACTTGGCTTCCTTGCGTAGGGATGAATGTGCAGATCGCGAGTAGATATAGACGCAGCCGGTGGGAGGCACTCACATGTCCTAATACACGCTGGTCCGATGCGGAGGAGAGCTACGGTTACGAACGCCAAGCGGCCACGCCGTAGATGAGCCGCGGGGCCTCGCGGGACGTAACGATGCCGGCATGCTTCCCCCTGCCTGCTGGGTTTCCCACTGATCCAGACTCGGTGAATGGGAAACACGACACCAAACCCCCTAATGTTGGATGAGCGCGCGCACTCATCAGATTGAATCATTGAGGGCTAAGGAGCTTCTCCCTGATTGGCTGGCGTCCAGGAGCTCCCGCGTTCGCCGAGGGCAGTGTATAGGCATCGAACGCGTCTGGCAGCGGCGAAAGGGTGTAGAACGCCTTGAAGCACTCGCAGCGCATATATGATCGATGGCGACGCGTGTTGCATTGCACGGAAGGCTTCTACTCCGTCGAAGCCGTTCCTCGTGCGGATAAGGCGGCGAACGAAGGCCAGACATCGCGCGAGACCGCGTCGAGGCGGAGAGGGGTGAATATGTTTCCAAGTTGCTCCAGAAACGGGCAGGTGCAAGCCAGGGACGCCGGGGGCCCGGGGTGATGGTTCCCATAGACCGCATGCTACCGCGAGTCAACGGGTCCGACGAAGAGCAGCTGAGCTGAGCACACACCGCGCAGCAGAGAATAGTGCGGTCGGACCATATGTCCCTGTGCGTGTGCAGCGGAGAGCGAGGTAAACGAACAGAGTGGAGGCGGGAGTTGGGAACAAAGCTCGGATGTGGCCTCCGCCGAAATGCGCGCGGGCGCTAAGGAGGAATCAGCCCAACCGAGGAAATGATGGAATTGCCGAGCGACCTCCTGCTCTCTCTTCCTCCTCCCAACCACTCCTCAACCTCGTTTGCGTTCTGGCTTGCTACACGGTCCTTTCTCCCCACCGCATCTAGCCTGGCAGCAGCTTCTGCATCACAACGACAACGAAAATAGTCACAATAAACCCTCCCTCGGAAATCTACACCAACCGTTGCATCCATTGGTGCACGCGCGCAAATTCTCAAATACGCACCGCACGCCGTCGCCGCCACGCCTTGGCTCTCCAGTCTATCGTCGTGAGCTATGGCGACGCACAATATGCCAAAAATCATGACCACTCCGGTGCCCAACGGTACGCCCATGCGCGACCGCACGCACCGTAACGACTACCCGTCTTCTGCCACATCGTCCCCAGCGACCATCCGTTCCATGGCGTCCTTCTCTACCCCGCAGTCCCTCTCGCACCAGAACCATGCCTCTTCCTCCGCTGCTGCTGCTGCCGCTGCCGCCGGCAACCCCGCCGTGCCAACCAACCAATTACTCGCCGTCGACGGCCTCCTTGCGGCACACGCGGGTTCGCCCAATCCGCCGCTCGCCGCACTCGAGACCGCCGTGGGCGAGCGGAACTCGCTCTCCGCGCAGAACACGCAGCTGTGGAAGCTCATCGAGAAGCAGCGCTCCGGCTACAACCACATCATGAAGGAGCTCGAGCGTATGCGCGGAGAACGCGACCTCTACCGCGGTCGTCTGCAGTCCCTCGGCGAGAACACTGATAACATGCTGCGCGCCCACCGCGCGAAGGAGAAAGCTGAGGGCAGGGAGGGATCATTGCGGTCCACGTCGTCGAATTCGCAGCTCAAAGCAAGTGAGAGCGGTGCAGGGTCGTCGAGGGGGAATATGTTGGATCCACGCGCACATCTGCTGAGGACGAGCTCGGACGAGAACCGTCAGTACCTTTTTATGTGTTGTTTCTCCTGCACCCGTCAACCTCACATGGTGTTTCCTTTAGCTTCACGTCTTCACCAACTGTCATCCTCTCGCTCCTTCGACCCCACCCGTTCGACGAGCTCTGATCCCCGCACTCCCGAGCGCAAGGGTTCCACAGGCACTCTCCATTATACCCGGTCGGAATCGCCAGCGATGTTGAGCTCGGCGAGCAACCACTTTCTGAGCGCATCCCAGCAATCATCTTCCAGTCAGATCTCTACGTCAAACTCTATGACAGCTTCGTCACCGCTTTCTAGTAGCGCACGGGGCGCTGACACTACGACGACCACGACGCGCAGGTCGCCGCCGCTGACACAGAGCCCAACCGAGGAGAATCTTCAACAACAACAGCCTCAGTCAGCCGTTCCTGCACGCTCGGACTCCCTCTTGCTCTCATCCACACCTGCACCATCCCCTTCAACTGCGACGCCACCCCCGAAGATTAACTCTCCAAGAGGCACTGGTGACCCTGTACTGGGCTCGTGGAAACCTGAAGGCCCTCCGCGCCCTGCGCCCCAACCGCCCCAACCTCCGGTGCAGCCGCAGAGCTCGGTCATGTTGACGCCAGCGAGCCCCGTGAAGCCTACGGTCCCCGTAATCAACGGACGGAGCCATGGCGTGCCGCCAAATGATGGTCCCTCGACTGTTATCAATGAGGTGGCTGCCCCAAACGTGCACGCGACCTCGCAGCCGCGTCCCCCACCAATACAGCCTCCCCCGGTGCAGCCTGAGCCCATCAAGGTGAACGGGATGGCTAATTTGGCGGTGCGTCCTCAACCATCATCTCGGGACTCGCAGATCTCGCTGCCCGAGGAGACGAAGCGATACTACGCGTCGATGGCATCGCCGGCGGTAAGCCCGGGGATGAAGTTTACATTCCCGTCTGCACCAAGCTCGCCCCTCAATCAGGAGACGCACAGCGTCAACGGCGGTAGCGTCAACGGAGTAGTACCCGCTGCAGTCGGACTGGGTGTACCGAACGACGCCAGTCAAGCTCAGGGACCAGGTGGCCGAGGACGAACAAACGGGCGCGTGGCAGGGTCAGATCGGGCAGGATCTGTCACCACCACGGAGGAAGGCGCCGAATTCCTTGATATGGACGACGAGGACAGCGCTTACGATTCAGGAGCGAACGGTGCCAGCAGCGGCAGCGCACAGGTCCCTTCCTTCGACGACAGCACTGCGCAGAGCAGCGATAGCGGCGACGCCCGTGCACGCGATCCCGAAATGGCCGAGCCACTCGCCGTCGAGGACTTCCCCCTACCACCGTCATCTCAGTACGCGCCATCTGTGAGCATGTCTACCCGCCAGGGAACCTCAATAGACACTCGGGACAGTCGGCCATCCCTATCCACCTCGGACTCTCACGTCAATCAAGCGCCCTTTCATGCGTCCTCGCAAACGCTAGTCTCTGACCAGCCACCTCCCTCGCCGTTCCCCCTCCCCCTCCCGCAGGGCCCGCCCCGGATGGGCTTCCGCGCTCTCCCGCTGCTTGCCGAGGACCTCAAGTACACCGAGGTGGTGGTGTCGACATCCACGATCCGGCCGAACGATCGCGGAAAGGAGGTGCTGTCCTTCATCATCGCCGTCGACCCTGGCCGCGGCAAAGAATGCTGGAAGATCGAGAAGATGTACAGCGACGTGCTTGGGCTGGACACGCGGATGCGGGCAACGGTGGGGAGGAGCGCAGCGAAGAAGTTGGTGACTCTACCCGAGGGGCGGCTGTGGCGCGACCATGCGCCGGCGAAAGTCGACCAGAGGAAGGTGCGTCGGGCTCTGTGCTCTTTGCTTGCGACTTCTCGTTCTCCGCCTCTTTCTGTTTTCCGTTCTTCGCCTTCGCGGTGCCTTGTACCCTCCCCCCTTATCTCGCCCGTGACTGCGCAGGTCCTCCGCACTCGGAGGCTTTGGCCCACGTTTCTGGACCAAACAGGGCTGTTCCCTGCGGCGGAGACTGGCAGATCTGATGCCGCCCATATGTTCGGGACATGTCTGCTTCGCCTGCCTTTCTAGACGTTCTTATCCTCCCACCCCGCTTTTGCTGCCGTTTCACGTCCTCGCCGGCGTCGCCGAGAAGCAAGAGTAACGCTGACCGCATGCTTGCTTTTCTATCGCGCAGACTGCACTCGAACAATACTTGAGGTCCCTCATCAGCCTCCCCATCAAGAACAAGGACGAGATCGTCGCGTTCTTCACCTCGGACATCGTGCGAGACGCCGCAAAACCCATTTCCCAGGCAGGATATAAGGAGGGTTATCTCACCAAACGCGGCAAGAACTTCGGTGGTTGGAAGACACGGTTTTTCGTCTTGCAGGGCCCCTCCTTGGAGTACTATGAAAGTGTGAGTGTTATGGCCCGACAAAACTTTTCCCCGTCTATTCCTGTCCGGCTTAGAGTCCGGCATCGGCATCTCGCGTTTCGGGGCAACTCTCATTGTCTCTTGCGCTTCGCGTTCTCGTGCTGACCCTTTCTTCCGCCCTGCGTGACATAGCGCGGTGGTACGCATCTAGGCTCGATCGTGATCGCCGGTGCCCAAATTGGACGCCAGCAGCGGACACCAGAGAAGCGCGAGGGGGATGAAGACAACGAGTACCGCCACGCCTTCCTCATCATCGAGGCCAAACGTGCCCCCAACGGATCCACTGCGCGCCACGTTCTGTGTGCGGAGAGCGACCAGGAGCGGGACTCATGGGTGGAGGAGCTTGTGCGTTATGTGACGGGCACCTACAACGATGAGCAAGTCCCTGTGTCTAGCGTGAGCGGCCCAAGTCCGGTGTCCATGTCGAGCGCATCACAAAGCCCCGCGCCACGCTCGAGCACGAGCTCCAATCCGCCGACCGATCTACAGACGACGCCCGTGCGGCGAACCACAAAGGAGATGGTCGTCATCGCTAAGGGCCCAGCAATGCCCATCTCGCAGCTCGCGCCCGACGGTAGCAACGCGAAGCTCTTCAGTGGCGCCGCATACCCAGAGATGGCGTCCAACAGCCCCGCAAAGTCCCTTGCGTCCTCGATCTCGGAGCGCATCGAGGTGGACGCGCCGCCCATGTCGAGCTCCCTCCCCGTCTCGTCCCCGCTCGTGGAGGAGCCCGAGACGTCCATTGGGCTTGGCCAGCGCGCGAACTCGGAGCTCGGACACTACCCCGACCTCGTTGACCAGCGCACGGCGACAGCACGGTCCCCGGAGCAGATCAAGCGGAACAAGATGAAGCGCATGTCCATGAAGCCGCCCTCGATCCCCGAGCGGTCCTCCTCTCCGGAGAAGGACGCTGGGCCGAACACGCCCCGGGTGGACGCGCACGGCAAGGTCAAGATTTCCGGGCCCATGAACGGGACGCCCATTCCTGCCGGGTACAAGTTTGGTGGGAAGGACGCGCCGCCGCCTGAGCAGCCGCCCCCCTTGCCCACCACCACAAGCAATGATCGGCGGGAGAAGACGAAGTCGCGGACGTTCAAGAACTGGGGCTTTGGCAGGGCGCACGGTTAGTGGTCTATTCTGATAGAGTTGTTTGTGGCACCGCTAACGACGGCGCGCTAGACAAAGCCGCTGCGGTGGCAATGCCGACATACGTCCCTCGGGCGGTGTTTGGTGTGAGCCTCGAGGAGTCCCTTGATGTTGCGCAGATTGCGAGCCTGCCTGCGATCGTCTTCAGGTGCATACAGTATCTCGAGGCAAAGAAGGCGGAACACGAAGAGGGTATCTACCGGTTGAGCGGTAGCTCCGCTGTGATCAAGAGCATGAAGGACCGCTTCAATGCCGGTGCGTATTGCAGTTTAGGGCGTACCTGTCGTGACATGACACTGACGGGACACACGCAGAGGGTGATGTGGACCTACTAGCCTCGGACGAGTACTGGGATCCGCACGCCATTGCTGGGCTGTTGAAAACCTTCCTCCGGGAACTGCCTGCGAGCATCCTCACGCGCGATCTGCACTTGCGCTTCCTGTCGGTGATTGGTATGTCATGCCCCACGGAAGCGTTGCGGTGGAGTGAGCTAACCCCGTTCTAGACTTCGTCGATCCCCAGGAAAGGATCAGGGAGCTCTCCCACCTCATCTCTTCCCTCCCCGTGGCCAACTACAGCCTGCTCCGCGCTCTCACAGCGCACCTGATCCTCATTGTGCAGAACTCAGGCGTGAACAAGATGACGATGCGGAATGTCGGAATCGTCTTCAGTCCCACGCTGGGTATCCCCGCTGGCGTATTCAGCCTGATGCTCGGCGAGTTCAACCGCGTGTTCAATGTGGACGGGACTCTCGACCAAGAGGACGAGGCCGAGGGCGACGGAGGCGAAGAGGCGCAGGGCCAAACCAATGCCGCGCGGCGGAACAGCCAGCACTATTCTGAGGCCGCAGCCGACCAGATGCTGGGGCTCGCTGGGAGGACACTGCCAGGTGCGTGCAATCAGCACAACCGGTTCACTCGCTATCGCCATACTGACCTCATGTGCACCCTTGCCGCTCTATCTGTTATGCAGTGCAACAAGAAGAGGCCCAGTCCGACGACGGGGACGAGATCGTCGAAGAAAGCGGCACGGAAGCAACCACAGAGAACGATTCAGAATCCCTCGTGGAATCCTCGGCGGCTTCGAGCTCCGCACACACGAACGGAAACTCGAACGTCCTGGTGGAGCGCGCGCAGACGCCGCCCAGCGAGTCGCAAGCAGCGCGCACCCGCGCATCCGCCCTCGCTGCGAGCCGCGGGCTGAGCGTCGCGACCGACAAGGCGAGTCGGCGGCACAGTCGTATGATTGGTCTCCCGCACTCCCCTCGGCCGCCCCCACAGGGCGCGCCTGCGATGCCCGGCCAGGCTACTGCGCCCTCGAGTTCCTCAGAGGCGACCTCGAGCCCCCGCTTGGGTGAGGGTCTGGCGGCGGTGCCCGCGTCGCCGTCGCCGTCGGCCGCCCCGGTTTCTCCGCTGCGACCGACATAGTGCCGTGGCGCTTCGCCGTTGTGAGCGCTCGGCGGTGAGTGACGCACGACTGGGGCGAGTCGCGATCGCCCATATGCTACGTACATATTACATCGCATGGCATCTGTATGGCACACGACCACGTATGGTTTCCTATGAGCTTGGTTAGGTGGAGGTGGACGGGCGGGGGTTCGCGAGGGCGGGGTTGGTCGAGCTGAGCGCAGATGCTTTCCTTCTCTGTCATATTTTCTCTCATTTTACGTCTATGGATCCTCTTAGTACATAGTTGCATGTCCCAATGATACCCACTAGGGCGATGTATATCCCGTTCTGCTGAGATGTAAATTATCTTGTCTCAGTGTGTGTGCAAAATAATGGTACTTCGAAGGATAACGTAGGGAGGTCCAGGTTTTTCACATGCGAACCTCGGCGCTCTTCCGACCGCAACCAGCGCTGCCTGTGAAATTCGCTGGGGGTATAATGCACATTTTCCTGGCGTTCTCCGGCTTGTTGTAGAAGGAGTAGTTGAGTAGTTGAGTAGGAGGAGGTACAGAGCGTGACAAACGCGCCTCGGCTACTGAAGGTGTTGCAACTCCAACATATGCAATAGGCGGTGGCGCGCCGCTGCTGTCCCTGTACATTCGGATAACGCATCAAGATGTCCGAGAACTGGGTCCCTCTCACTGTTGGTCCTCGCGTCCATTTCCAACATCACAAAAATCTTTCAAATGAGGCAGGCAGGAGGAGTAACATCTTGAGAACACCTGTAAAGTTTTACAGTATGATGCCAGGACACAAGGAAAAAGGATATTCGTGCAGCGCGAGGTCCCAAAACGCTGTCCGAACTCTGAATCCCTGATAGTAATTGGATTTTCGGAACATTATCTGCATATACACTGTTCACTGTTGCAGCGCTGTGGCAAGTTGTGGCTTATCATCTTGTCGTTACGCGCCCACCGACGTGTCGAGCGCCCATGTAAACGTGCCTGACGCGTCTTACCCTCTTTTGGTGCGGGGGACGCCCTGGGACGCCAGCGGCAGCAGCGCACATCGAGCAGCCTGCGCAAACCCTCCCCTCAACCGTCCACCACGTCGCCAACAGCAAAATGGGCTACAGACAAGCCGCTGTGCTCACCTCCGTCTCCTTCTTTCTCGGTACGTGTTCAGCAACATACAGCCGTCCACTCTCGCTTACCTGCCTGTGCCTACCGTGCCTCTGCGTCTTTCACAGGGGTGCTCTTCATTTGCCTAAACGTCGACTACCGGATCCTGTTCACGCCGCTCACGGAGTCTGTCGTGCGCGATGGACTGGAGTTCTACACCATGTTCTACAACTCCCCGCCCGCTATCAAGGCGAGTATCTGTGCTTTACCTCCGGCCGTGCGTCCCGCTCACTCGCGCTCCCGCTCACTCGCGCTCCCGTTCGCCCGCCCGCCCACTCCGCCTGCGCCCACGCCTACCTATGTTTTGGACACGCAGGGATTGTTGCATTCTATAGTGGGTGTGGGACTCCTCGGCCTTCTGGGCAAGCTGCACAAATGGGACGATAGCGCGATGTTCTTCGATGGCTCTTCTCTCGGTGCGTACCTCCTGCCCACATACCCCCTCCCGTCTCGCACGTCCGCGCGTATCCCCTTCCGTGGATTCCCCGCGTACGGCATTCAATCGCGTCTGTATGGGTGTGCTCACACGCGCTGCGCGCTCTTCCCCGCCAGCCGCGTACATCTTCAGCTTGGCAGTCTACATGACCGTCGGCATCCCCGCGTGCCGCACCGTCGCAGACCCATTGCCCGACGTCGACTCGCAGGAAGACCGGGTGGAGGCGCTGCGCATCCTCTCCGCGGGGAACACCATTATTATCGTGCTCCTCGGCGCGATCCTCGCTCTTCAGGCAAGTCGTGTCTTCTTCATTCATGGGCCTTCTGGGACACCTGCTGACCGCACGTTACCTGCGAATTTTTGACAGGCGGGAGAGCAGTACGCCAGGCGCGTCGAGGAGAACCTCATACAGCAGGCAGCCGAGCAGGAGAAGGCGAAGCCCGCAGCAGCCGCAGAGACGGAGACCAAGAAGGACAAGTGATGGCCTGCTCAAGAATTTACGAGTTGTCACGTCGTTACCGCTGCCGTTGCTTGGTACTGCAGGTTATGCCCCCGTTCCTGGACGTGCGCATCCGAAGGCCGTCCGCCTGGCCTTTATGGCAGTGAGAGGGGCACAAAGGTACGCAGCACATATGGAAAGAGCGTGAACAGTGATGAGAGATGTCGGTAAGGTGCTCAGCGCACGCCGTACGGCTCGCCGTCTGATGAGGGCCCGTCCGCGTCGTCCCACAACGGCATCCTGCCAGTCGGGACGTGTCCCACCGCGCGATGTGCAAGCGACGCCAGGGAACAGATCGCGCGCAGGAATCCGCGCGGAGGGGCCTAGAACGCGAGAACATAGTTCTATATGGCGCAAGGGCACCCTGGGTCCGCGGTGGCCCCATTCGTGCTATGGGTACGTCGGTGAGAGGCACTTCGTGGCGCCTCCGGGGCTTCCTGTTGCGCAGGAGTGTGATATAGAGCTGATGCTTGACGCGGCGTTGTGGCGTCGTCTACGTCGTCTATGGGCAGTCTGCCGCTCATACGTCCGTCCACCCATGGCAGCGGCCCGCCATGGGAGCGGGGGAACGTCGAAGGGATCTCTGTGTCGTTCGACCGGGCTTCTCACCGGTCCAGGCTTGTCGCCCCTGTGGGTGTGAGACTGCGGCTGAGTGCAAAGTTCACCGTCGACAGAAGTCCTATCTCCGGCGAGCAGGTTCAGGCCCTCTGCGCGCCGCGCCCCGTCCGCGCACGCGAGGAGCTGGCCATGGGCTGCCCTCGAAGCCGCGGCGTGCGCAATATGCGTCGCGGGATCCAGGCGGGCTGCGGCCAGCTCCTCGCGGGACGTGTACGTGTGCTCATACCGTGATGTTCTGTTGAGCTCAGAGGAAGCTACTGGGCGGGTAGAGACTCCGCTCGCTAATCAGGGCGAGCTCGCGGACGACAGCCATCGGCGGACGTACTGGCCTGACGCGGTCGTGATGGGCTTGACGTCCGCTGCGAAATTTGCGTGCTGGGTGCTTCTCCCGGTTCGAGCGAGCGCAGTGGGGAAAAGGAGGGACGAGCGAGCGGTGCGCGGGGTGCCCGGCCAACGGCACCCTCTTCCCGCGAAGGTGTGCGCATTGAGAGTTGCCGTCGGTAAGCCACGCGCAGATGTCGGTCTCAGTTGCAGCACCTCCCATCATCTCGCCCAAACGGGCCGCGCTGGCCAGACCACAGGCGCCTTTTCCGGTGTCCTCGCCTCTGCCGCTTCCGACCACAAAGCCGTTTCTCCATTGTCCGTGACGGCCTCTCAGTTACGCGCGCGTCGGCGTTCATCGCCAATTTCCGCTTGGGTCCGGCAGCGCGTACGTAGATCTATTCCGAGGTGGAGCGGGGGTTAATTGCGTCGGCTGCGCCCGCCCTTGTTCGACGAATATGGCAGGTCTCGTATTCGCGGCGGGCCTGTCACACCCCTCGGATACAACAGGTGCCCATAACGTACGCGCATCGGGTGCACGATCTCCCATTGTCCAGCTTTTCTGGTCAAGCGCACGCTTTTCTCGTTCTTGCTCCACACCTTCCTGACTCGCAGCCGCCGAGGCACCATATCGAGAGGCGAGGTGAGCGCGAGCGCTGCGGATATCAGATTCAGATATTCGGGGCAGCGGCCAGTAGCCGAGCAAGGAGTGCTGATGTTTTCGCAGACCGACTCGCTCATCAGCTCGCCGGTGACGTCGAGTGTTCTATCAAGCAGCATTATGTCGCGCCGCCTTCTCCCAACACACGCCCGTCCGAGCCTCCCCACCGGCCGCTGCAAATGGCGCGTCCATATTCGCATCCATCCATGCACGCGCAATTCCGCGGGATGGCGAGCCCGCGTCCTGCGCGATACGTGCGCTCACGCAGGTGGCGTCTGTCTGATATTCGTATCTTACTGTTCGGTGGTGTCCAACGTGCGACATGTTCTAGGGTTCCATACGCGCGCGGTGACGCTGTTCGACTCGGTCATCGCCACGTCTAATATCCGGCCACCTAGCCAGCATCCTTTCATGCGGATATTAGCGCCGCAACATACGGGCATCGTGCACATCAGGTATGTCGCACCGCTCTGCGTGCGGCCATACGTGGCTCACCGCGGGAGATGAAACTCGAAGCTGATGCTGCCCCTCACGCAGCGCACATCCCCTCGTCCCCTGCCGTCTTCCTGTCACGCATCTTCACAGGGAGCGCAGTGGAAAATTTCCTCCCAAGGAGCACGGCACCCTCCGAGCACGTCTGCACTGTCACAGATGCGGCAGGAACGCTGAACGGGATATTCGGGCGCGCAGACGTGCACTGGCAGCTCCCACCACGACACATCTCCTTGGATTTCCACCGGTCCACATCTGACAGCAGGCGGCCTGCGAGATCCCCGCCTCGGCCGCTGCATCTGCCGTCACGCTTCGTGCAGATGGAGCCCGCGCACGGAAGGCGACGAAGATTCGTCGTGCCCCAGGCCTCCTTCCTCGATCTGATGGCGCCGCCAGCAGCGACAACGCCGACAGATATCACGCCGGTCGACGTCCTCGTACGTCGCTTCTCCGAATATCAGCGCCAGATAGAACTGGAAGCCGAACCACGGCGCTAACTTTGCAGGCCCTGCAGGCCCAAGTGCACAGTCGCATTCCCCTTGCGCCGTGCGCAGGGCTGCCGTGATCACGCACATATCTGGCAGGCGGATGGCATGCGCACGAACCGGCCTGTGGCAGCTCGCACGGCGCCTGCGTGCACGCCGGACGATCGAACACGCCTGCGTTCCACGGCGCCTGCCCGTCCCACGAGATATCCGCCTCCTGCGCGCACACGGAGACGTCCGATGGAACACCACTTATTCTCGGCCGGGCACCTGTATTGTATGGCGCACGCATCCTCCACTCGCAGGGTTCACGCACGCACGCTTGAACAGCGTCTGATTCTCGCATCTGCGTTCCATTCCGCCCGTCCGCCCTCTATCCGCCACTCCCCTGCTTACCATCCATCTCGCGCCCATGCTCCCAATCTGAGCGATCGCAAATCGCTGCCACCCACGACGTCAACGCGCCATCAGCCCGCCGCGGCCTTCGCGCTGGCATTCACATTCACAAGCAGCCCCAGCCACTCTCCGCACGCGCCCCCGTTTCTCGAACGCCCGAAGCCCGAGGCCCGCGCGCGCCTGCGAACGGGGGTTCCAGCGGGCAGGACGCGAACCTTGTACTCTATTCCGCGGCAGCAGACGGACGCACGGACGCAACGCACAGCCGGGCCCTCGATCCCAGCTTCCTCCACCTGCCACCCGCAGGCTTCTCGTGCCAGGCAATCCCCGCGCGCAGACCCACCCACCTGCCCGGCCAGCAGTCCTAGTCACATCCGTGCGGCTAGCGCGGCACCTGGTGGTGACATAGCCGCTAACACAGGACATAATTGGGGCAAGTCCGTGCTTCTGCATGTATCATCTCTCGCAGCCCGCCGCGCTTCCCGTGCTTGCATCCCATCATCTGCATCCCCGTCACTCGACGGTGACGAGCGTGAAGGGTGCGTGGGGCAGGGAGGGCGTGCGAGATGCACGGTGCGCGGCGTGCCGGCGGTACAGCGTCCGTCCCACCCCCGTCCCACTCGCGCACCCGCACTCCCATATCCGTCTCACTTAAGCAGCTGTGGCAGATGACGGTGCGAACGGTGCTCGGCTCCCTGCTGGCCATCCTCGCTCGCCGCCCGGTGCTCGGTGTCTCCGCAAACAACCGGCCGGCCATTTCTCGCACTCCCTCACGTCCACTCCGATCACAGACTGGTTCTACGAGGAAGATGGGTCCATGTGCGCGCGTGCATAGATCGGTCGCGCAAGTCCCGGCCGGGTGGACGCGCGGGGAAGTCTGATTTCTGCACCCAGCTCGCGCGGGTGGGCAGTGGTACGGCGGAGCTGGGGTGGGGGCGTGACCGTGGGGCCGCACGTTCTCGCCGCAGGGGGGCGGAAAACGCGTGTTTACAGCCCCACATACCCAGGCTCGTATACGTAGCAGCACAATTGTACGCATACGGCTGCACGCCTTCCTCCGTGTGCGCCGTCATGGTGATCCTTCTCGATCCTTCCACCGCTGGTGGAGGAGCATATCATCTTCTCGCGTCTTAGGTTTTGCGTTTTCGCGCGGCGTTCTGGAGGGAGGGAGGGGGGGGATCCAGCGGGAGAAACGCCGCGTCAGGTGCATAGCGGCGGCGGCCCATTCAGTGCAGCACGCCTCGGCCGGACATACGTCGCGCATTCGCGCCCCTGGCGCATCCCTCTCGAAGCCGCCTCCGCCCCCGCGCCTTCTTTCTTCCTCGGTATGTAGTTCTCGCGCACGACGGGCTGGAGCAGTCGTCAAGGTTCAAACGTACACGGCGAAGATGCAGGCGGTGGTGACACGGGTGGGAGAGCGTGCTGCGCGCGCGCCCACGAAGCCGCGATAAATTTGCGCTCGTCTCGTCGCACGGGAAACGCAGTCGATTGGACGGCGCGGCGTATTGTGTTAGCTGTTCATAATGATGCTTCAGATGTGCGCATTAGACAGACGGCTTCCCCGGCGTCTTGCGAAACGGGGCACGCGTGCGACGGCGGTTCATTTGGCAGGGCAAGACGGCGACAGCAGCGCTACCAGGCGCGTAGCCGCGTCAAGAAGACGAAGACGCGCGGGAAATGAGATGAAATGAAGGGGCAGGACAGGACAGCGGCGGTGGGTGGCGGATAGACTCGTCCTCGTATCTGGAGGAACGCACGGCCGTGCCGTAATTAGCGACGCGCAGAGAGTTTCGAACACGAGCAGAAGCGAACCCAATGGCAGAGCCCTCGCCAACAGCCGAGGGCGGAGTGCGCACGTAGAGGCAGAGGAAATCAGGGGAAGCCCGCGCAGACTGGACCCGTGCAGATTCGTCGTATGCGTGCGCATCTTCCTGCGCGGGCGAACACGTACGTGCCCAGGGCGCCCTGGCCGTCCTGATATGCCGGAAGAAGCGGCGTGGGCCCGGGGGAGAGGATACAGTGCGCGGAGCTCCCGCTCTGCAAAGTCAGAGTGTCTGCGAGCGGGGCTCAGCAACCCGCGCGTTCGCACGCGCTGGCGCAAGGGCATTCATTCGGCGTCGCTGCTCCCAGCTGGTCGCTGGGTTCTCCCGCTGACTCCTAGCTGCGTCAACGCGCACCGTGCTGCTTGGTTCCTGGACCTATCCGGCGGTGGCAAAAATTTGTGTTGGTGCGCCGCTGGAGGATGTGCGGTTTGTGGCACATCACCTCGCCTTCGAAGGCAGTGGGCGGCTCTGCAGGTCGGCCTACGCGAGCCTATATTGGTCGACCGGTGTCCTGTGGAATAATTAGCGGGGTGCCGGCGGGAGGTGGTGTGCATAGCAAGGGCCGACATCATCATACGAGGGCGACAGCCGCGTAAGCAGCGGTTACGGGGGTTCGGCGAGCAGGCAGTCAATGAAATGACACGGCGAAAGTGTAAAAATTGCGGACAGCGAGCGGATGATGCGATGGCGGCGGGACGTGTACATGGCTGCGCCCAGAGCCTGCAGGCGGCGCACGATCGCTATGTCGACGCCAGGCCTGGGACGCAGGGCAGTCTCGTCTCCGAGCAGGGAAGGGACAGTGCGAGGTCTGGACCCGGGCGGCGCCAGCGTTCGCACTCTCGGTCGGTCTGGGCTATGAGGTAACGTAGCAGGCCAGAACAAGCAGGTAATCACACCGGCGGGTGTTCGCGAGCAACGAGGCGGCGACACGGCGTTTGTGCGCGACGGCCTTTCCCGATCGGGCCAGCGTGTCGGTCGGTGCGGCGTGTGAAGAGCAGCGTCGGGCTCGGGCGGGACGAAAGAGGAAACATGGCGGGTCCGCGAGTCATGCTCGCGTCCGGGCCTCCCCCGCATTGCGGCTATTAGCCGAGCAGGGCAGCGCAGTCCAAGACTTGGACTCGCGTATCGTCGCGCCCTGTGATGGTGATCCCGTCGGTCGTCATTAATCGTGCTATTGTGCGACGTTTCCAGGACGGGCGCGATGACTATTGTGGCTCGAATGCAGGAATATGAGCCGTGGGGAGCGGACGGGCGCGCTGGTTCTGGAGACGCAAGCGAAGGGACGACGTTCGGATAAGGGGGAAGGCGCGATGGCGGCTGCATCAGAGCGAGCACGGCGAGACGGTGTCCAGATTGAGATGCCGATGAATGTAGGTGCAGACGAGCGACGAGGATCTCCTCTGCGCCGCCCATGAGAAAACCACAAATTTCGGCGGATGTGCGATAGAGTTCCGACCTGTGGCCACGGCCTCGCCGCTCTCCGTCCCTCTCAGAGGCAGCTACATACACGCGTATCTCATCCTGCGGGACACACATCAAGCGTGCACTGCGCTGCCCGTGCCAACGAACCACCTACGCCGCACGCAAAGGGCAAGTGATGCGCAATGCACCCGCCGGGCTGGCAATGGCGCGATAGCTGCAGGGACTGAATTTCGAGAGGTCGAGGAAGATCAGCAGTTGCACCGGGTGACGGAAGCGTATCAGGGCGACGAACCGCCCATATCTGGATAGCGGCGCGATCTGTGACTCGGCTGTGACTGTTTGTGACTGTGCATCGACGTCGTTCCAAATTTGGGCTAGAGGAAGAAAGCGAAAATAATTAAGAGGAGAGATCTGGGAGAGATCTGTACCGCTGCCTCGGGTGTGCCCAGGGATTTGGGGAGAGGCAGGGTCCGAGTGCTCGTCCTCCTCCCAAGCTGACGCCTTATAAGTATCCTCTCCTCCTCCCTTCCTTCCTCCGACGCCCTCCCCCGACAAATCATCCCTTCCCCTTCGTCATACCCATCCCCCGCCCCGTCCCACACAACCATGGACGCCGTTGACTTGAACTGGTGCTTGACTTGCGGATGCCGCATTGAACTGGTACGCGTCTCTCCCGCTTACCCCGTCGATCGCCCTGTAACGCCCGTGCAGGACTGCAACTCCCAAGCATACTGCTCTCCCCAGTGCCACACAGCAGAGATGGGCTCGTCTTCTGCTCTCAAACACTACCCTTCCTCGCGACAAGTATCGTCATACTTCTCCGACCCCCTCGACGACGAGGTGTGCCACATCGAAGACTGCTCCTACGAAGCCCAACTTCCATCATCCCCTTCCCACTCGTGGATCGGTCGCGGTGACGCCGGCATACTCGACTGGGCCCGCTCGGTGCCGACAGGCGCTCCATCTGACGACGAGCCTGCTACGCTCACAAGGCCGAAGCTGCTCTCCCTCGCAAACGGCCCCGTCAAGCCGTCCCTCTACATGTCCCGCGCACAGCCAGCACCTCCAGAGCCCTCCCGTCCCATTCTCACCCCGCAACAATCGCTGCCCTCGCTCTCGCGCGACTCGACTTCTCTGCACTCTACAAGTGCCGTCTCTCTCACCACCGACTCTTCCTACTCTCTCGCGACGCCTGCAACAGGGTCCGTGGTCGGCTCGCTCACGGCGTTCGACGCCGCACGCCCAGTGGGCGGCAAGGGCCTCTTTAGCGGCCTCAAGGCGCAGTTGCGCGTCTTGAGCTCGACGACCTCCCTCAAGGAGAAGCAGCGGTCGAGCACGGTCACTCGCCGCGACGCGGATACCGCCTCAGCGGCGAGTCGCGCGCAGAAAACCCGACGGGCACCATCGCCCGTCTCGTTCTACCACATGCCGGAGGAGTACCTCCCAACGAAGCGGAAGGAGGCTGGCGTAAGGGCGGCGGCGACGAAGGAAAATGCGCACCCAGCACCGGTGAGCAAGTATGCGACACCAGCGGTCGAGGACCACCCCGCGTACCGCGCACGCGGACGCAAGCCCTCTCGCTTCGCCTCATGATCGCCTCGCCCTCCCCTTCAGTCTCCGCCTCGCATACATCGTCTATAGACGACGTGCACGCACGCACGTCTTGTACAGTATTTATCCCACCGCGCTCGCTCTCGCTCTGTTTTTCCTCTGCTCTCGCCACTGGGATTGGCAAATAGGAATCCAATCCCCCCGCCGGCCGGCGCCGCCATCGCGGCGATCGCCCCGAGGTCCCCCACACCCTCCAGCAGGCGTATGCGTTCACACACACCATCTTCACTCTCCCTGCCGGCACATGGACCTCGAAAAGATGACGCACGCCCTCGCTGCCTCTTGCCTCGTTCTGCTCTCGCACATGGACTTGCACATAACACCCATCATCAACGCATTATCCCCTAGCCTACTCGATCCCACTACCCCTCCACGCCCACCCCCACTCGCTCACGGTCCTCTCGTCTTGTTCCCCTCCGCCCCAGCTCTCCGCCGCATACCTACCATCTTTCGTTCACATCTACCCCATCGCACGCGTTTCACTCATTCGGTCCCCTCATGCATGTCTCGAAAATCCCCTCACCGTCCGATACCTGTCTCCCACCCACCCTCATTCTGTGCCACTTCTCCGCCCCCGTCGCCCGCGCCTCCGGCGGTCGCTCGCCCGGTCCGAGTTTGTTGTTCGCCTCCTTGTGATGACGCGCCCGCATACCTCTTCCCTTCTCCCCTTCGATCCGGGCCCGCGCGCCGTTCGCGCGTGCGGGCGTCATGACCTCCCACTTGCTCACCACTGCTCTCCCGCCCCCGTGCGCGGGATGTACGTTACATGTATCACGGTCTACGCTAGCTACTAGATGCGCAATGCATAGATAACCCGCATACCCTTGAACCAACCGCATGAGCGTGAAATGAATTGCATTGAGCGGCTGCAAGCAGCCTTAGTGAACGTTAAAGTCGGCGGCGATCGTCCGAGCCGAGGCCAGCGCTGTCCGTGCACTCCGTCCCGACCGAAGTCCTTCGACCTGCTACGCGAGCTTCGCAGCCGCTTCGATGTTGACCGCGACCTCGCTCCTGCTACCCCGCACTCAATGACTGCTGTATGACTGTTCCCTGCACCGTCACGCTCGAGGCCCGAAGGCCCCGCTCTCGCAAGCTCAAGCTCCCGCGGCGAGCACGGTGCACCCGCTCTTCTGCCGCTGCCGACGTCTCTATTCGTATTCGCGCGATCGTGTTTCGAGCACTGCACCCTCGAGTATGTATCACGAAGTCGACTCCTGAAGCCTGCGCTGGCACACGCCCTGGATCCTGGGCACCTCCCGTCGACGCACCCCATTCGAACGGGAAGCCGATCGCCATGGAGCTCGTAGCAGCGCGAGGGAACCTGGCCATCCGCGGAGGGTGAGTACAGTCTACTCAGCTCCCGGCCTCCGGACGTCTCCTCCGTCAGCTCCCTTGAAGCTTGCGGCTTCGCGTTCTCTTCTCCGCAGACCCAGACGGGTTCCCCAGGACCACCGACCGTTCCCATCGCGCACCGACCCTCCCTGGTCTCGTCTTGGCCCGCCGACGGCGGGGTCGCTGAGCAGCAATTTCGCGCATCCATCATCGCTGCGTCCCCAACTTCGGGCTCTGTTTAGACGGCAAGGCAGGGGCGTGACGATTGACCCGCTCGGCATGCGGGCGCACTATTCAATACCAATGCCAATGCCGCTGCACAATTTCTGACGGTGCGCTCGCACGCGCGATACAGTCGCCTCGGCTCGCGATTGCAATTGGGGTGGTGGGCCTGGGACGGAGAACTCAGAAGGCGAAGGAGGTGCGCTCGGCCGGCACGTCCTTTCAGGGGCACGGCAGCGATGCGGCAGCGGGCGATCACCCGCGCTCTCGTGAGTCCTCTGGCCTCCTCTGGCACGTTCGTCCAAACGTCCTTGGCCTCCAATACCAAATCCAAGACAGTACTGAGTACGAGCGACGGAACGGACATCGGACGTCGGAGCACGCCCCGTAAGTATTGCGCAGCGTGTACGAGTCTTTTTCGACCCGCCGGCACTGGCCCGGTCATGCGAGCGTACGAGCTTCGCCGCTTCTCGCGTGGGCCGTCCGGCGATCCACCCGCACGGCCGTTCTCTGAGCTTGTCGCGCCTCGACCTCGCCTCGGATGAGCTGTCGGATGGGCCGGATGACGACTGTCGGCGACTCTACCGGGCATCTCTCTGAACTTACGCTCGCTCGGACGTGTTCTGGTCTGGACCGCAGGAGCCAGGAATACGAACATTGTGCACCCGCTCTTGACCCGCGCGCTCCCGCACCCGCTCCCGCATCCAAATGTGCACGCAACGCCGAGGTCGAGGTCCGCGTCTCCGAGGAGGTGAGGCCGCTGACCCGCACCGCGCGTGAGCGTGCTCACGTACGCGACGCAGGTCAGTACAACGTTCGCCATCGCCCCCGCCTTCCAAGCCCCTTCGCAGCAGCACCGCGTCTCGAGCTCGTCGCCAAGCCGTCGGTATACGTATTCGCCGCCTTCTCCTAACAAATCCCCCTGCCTTGTATTCCGTATTCCGCAGCGCGCGACACTCTCGAGCACTCACGGTGCACGCCCCTGACAGTACTTAGTGATCGCGCGACCCGCGCGCAGGTCTCCGACCTTCCGTTTCAAGTTTCTTCCAGTGCCCGTCGATTATTAAACACGGCCACGAGGCGTGACCACGTTCTGCACGGATCCGTCCTCCCGCGCACGCCGCGAGGAGGTTTGTTTGCGCGAGTGGCGCCCCCGTTACGGGTGGGCAACCGGTGCACAAATAAGGCAGGCAGTTCTGCCAGGCACAAGTTCAGCCTGAGCCTCCAGAGAGGAACATCCGAAGGTGTGCTCGCTCGCGTCTGGCTTTGGGGCGCCGGTGAATCGTGATGGCGGTGGCGCACTCGCTCGCTGTTCAGGCGTCCACCTGCCGTCTACGCACAAGTTCAGATTCAAGGGTGGTTATCACAGCCAAGTAAGTATGGGAACTAAAAACCAGCTCGTAGGCAACCGTAACTGCTACATGGACCCCATTAATCACAATGACGACGATATCAGGAACTGCTGCTGCTGGCGTCCGTACGTACGTATCGACAGTATCGACACATTCCAGCGCACGATTTCGAAATTTGGCGGCGGTTGTCGAGCTCACATGCGCGATTCACGTTGATGAACGCGCAGCGACATCATCCAATTCCACGCCACGCGCCCGCAAGGCACCGCAAGCATCACATCCTGCATCGCAAGCTTGAGCGTGAGCCAAAGCCAAAGCCTGCGCTTCGAGTCGTGCGCTCACTGCGCCCGTCCGGTGCGAGCCTCCCATCCACCCCCAACCTAGATCAAAGCCTAACCACGTCTCCCGGGGCTAATGCTGCCCTAGTCCTGCCACGCACGCGTCCCATGGCCAGCCCCCCCACCGCGTTCCCAGCGGGCGTCCACACGAGAAGCACGGCTCCGGGCAGGACATCCGGTCCCTCCGCACCCCAGTCCCGCGTCCGCAACCTTCGCCCGCTTCGAGGCCGCTTCGTGCCCCTCCTTCGACCTGTGGCAGGCCTGGGAGCGCCGCCTTCTTTCCCCGCATGCGCCCTCGCGTCGCTGGGTTCGGCCCCACCGCGCACTCACGCCTGCAGGGGCTCTGGACGCAGTGGCGCCGGCCGCTCGCGGCGTGACGCATGTTGCAGCGAGTGCCCGACCGCGTCACCCACTGGCACCCGATCGCGCGAAGCAAGGATGTTGAAGGAAGTGGCAGTCCCGCACCGGAGGCGAAGCGCGGTGGAGTGCGCGTTGTGACGCCGGGGTCTTCCGTGCGTGCTCGAGCAGATTCCGCTCGCGTTCGCTTGCAGAGTGACGGCTGCAGACGTCCGTGGAGGGGGTGTCTTCGTCTCCGGAGCGCGCGGCGAAGGGCGCGGATGGACGCAGCCTCGGCCTCGCGGACCTTCGACGTCGACCGTGTCGACACTGTGGCGGCAGCGCAGCTGGGCTCAGGCCCAGGGCGTACGTGCATCTTTGGGGGGCCTGATCTGGGGCCGCATCCCCTGCTTCGCCCGCCATGCGTGCGCCCCCCGAGGCGAGAGCCGAAGGCCTGTGGGGAGCGTCGGGTGTGCGCACTGCTCTTCTTACTCACAGCGGTGCTTCTAGTTCCCCTGCTGCGATGACGCACGCCTCGGCTCGCACGAACGCACTGCGCTCTCACCAAGGTCGCCCACTGAGGCTCGTCCGCAGCTGTGCTGACTCTCGGGGTGCCGTACAAGAATATACTTTTAGTGGGGGCGGACATCCCTGCATGCCCGCTGTCGACTTGGCGGGTTCCGACCGCCGAGGTGTCGATGTTTTGAACTCGCCGCTGGGCGCGCGGCGTACACCTCGGAACGACAGCTAGGTGGAGCGTGTCATCGAAAGGGTTAACGTTACGCACTAGGGCTGGCGTGCACGACAACGTTTTGAAGGAGAAGTGTTCCGCGCTGTGACGGACGCGCTCACTGTGCTGTCGAAAATTTTGCACGACGGCTGCAGCACATTAATGCAGTGACGGCACTGAATTGTATACTTAGGCGGCGGTCTTCGGAGCTCGTTCGCACGCGGACCGTCGGGCGAGGTGATGCCATAAGACGCGGTCTTCTAGTTAGCTCGGCTACGCGCAGACCTGGGGCCCTGGGACGGGAGATTGGTCGACGTCACCATGATGGACTCTTCCAGGGCGAAGAGAAGGCCGCGTTTGGCGTGCAGAATGAGCGTGCGCGTCCGATATATGCGTCCGCGGCGCACGCTGCCAGTGGTGCCGGAGGGTTGGCGGGGCTTCTCCGAAGTGCGTCGGAGTCGCAATGCGCGATGAGGATGAAACGGGGCGGGCGACGCATGCGGCCTTACTAGAACGGTCGACGCGGCGCATGCAGGGAGGATGTGAAGCTTGCTAGGTCAACGAGGGTGTATTCTACCGCCGAGCAGCGCGGTGGGTAACGCGAGCTGAATGACGGTCGCCCTAAAGTAGGTGCAGCGCCGAGATGGTGACCAACGCGGATGCGTGCGCCCACATTTAATTTTGGCAGGCCGATCGTAGTATTCGGGACAGCGTGACAGCCAGGCGGGATGGCCCGCCCTCTGACGCAACGACGTCATCCGAAGTCGTGAGGCAGCGCACGGCGGGCTGCCAGAAAAGGGACGTCTGCGCATGCGCCGCCCTCCCGCTGCAGCACATCTGACCCAGGAGAGAGGATCGAGGATAGGCCAGTTCGGTGGTGGCCAGTCAGCTGGCCGCAGCGGCGGGCGTCTCCCAACGACCCAAGCCAAACAAGGCCACAGCGATTCCCATCTGCGGATCCTCGTTGATTGCCGCCGGCAATCCCAGCGTGGGGCCCCGCCTTTGCATTCCCCTTTGGGCGAACATATCGGACTGTGAGTCGGGCCACCGCCTCGTGCCACCCGCCCCCTCGTGCGTCCCGCCCCTCCCGCGGCACCGCCCAACGATCGAGCACTGCCCGCGGTCGGTGACACATCCGCGTGCGTGCTGACCAACGCGTCTGTGTCTCTCCCCGTTTCGCTCGGTTTGCCTAGTCCTTCACCATCGTTGCGCCACGTCTCCAACATATGTTCACCAATGCACCAATCACACCAGCGACGTGCACATCTACGTCGAATCACGAGACGGCACTACGACCTATTCTGGACAACAGCTGCTCTGATCTCGAGGGCCATTCCTCAGCGGGGCAAGCTTTCGGCCATCGTAGTCAGCAGCATACAGCGACCATGCCCGGTCCCATGCCGCGCCCTCGTGTCGCCCGACCCGCCGCGCGCAGCACCCGTTTCGTCCCCCGCGAGTGGCTCCAGAACGCAGAACGTGTTTCGAATCACGGCGCGCGCACCCGCTTGCCCATTCCTGGCCGCCTCCTGACGCGCCCTGTCCCCCCCAGCTCCCCTTGGCCTCCCGGATCTCAACAATATTCTCTTAATATATTCCCTTGCCTTTTGCGGGGGCTTATCCGCGCCGTCACGCCCATATCACGCCCCAAGAACGGCCTAGCGCGCCCCTGGACCCTGCACCGCAGAGTGAGCAGCAGCACCCACTCCTCCCTCTCACCTGGGCACGGCCGTGCGGATCGGACTCGGCTGCAGCAGGGACGTCTCCCACCCGCCCGCGCAAGTTCGTTCCAAGCTGTGCATCACCCATATTAAATGTGGCGCCCCTTGACAGCGATCCATGTCAGCGTTCGTCGTCGGGCTCGACATCGACACACCGACGCCGACACCGAGCCCGACGTCGTCCAACCAGCATGGACTAGTACCAGAGCTCCAACACCCTCGAGTCCGCACACAAATTTAGTCCGCTTCCCAGCCGCGCGCACGCCCGCCGCTAGCGCGAGGAGCGCCTGTTGCGCGGATGGCATGGACGCACGCACGGGCGGGTCGATGCCGCCCTGCGCCGTCGCCGGTCGCGAGGAGACGACGCAGCGCCTGCCAATACCAGTGTGCAATGCATGCCATATGCCCCCATATGCTACTGCATGCGAGCCCTGCGTCACCGTCCTGCGGCTTCTAGCGCACCACGTAGCAAGCACGCAGGGCCGCTCTCGCTTCCTTGCCCGATGCCCCCGCCCCCGTCCCTCGGGCGTGAATCGAGGTGATCTGCTCTGCGGGCGGCATCGCGCACATCTGGCCATGGGCAGCGAATTGCGGATTTCCTCCGTGCGCTCGGAGGCTGCATTACGGCCAAATGGCCAGTGGCAACGCAACGGAGTGGGATGGCCTTCTGGCGCGGACCGCCTGATGGGTGATAGCCTCGTGGTGCGCCGCCAAGGCTGGGCAGAGGATCCGTGCGTGCGGTACCCTCCCAGGCTACTGTAATGCCTCCAGAGGGCCGTCTCGCCGAACTAGTACTGCACCGCAGTGTTCGCGCAGAAGCGTCGGTGCTTGGCGGCAGACATGCCCAAGTCTGGTGAGCTCTGCTCTTCTCACTGTCTGCGTATAGTCACAGTACAGCTCATATGTCCATTTCGCCATCAGAACGCCTACAGAGTCCTGAATGAGATGAGAACTGGTCAGGTCTTGGAAGTGCGCGCCTTGGCGCGCGTGACGCGTCGCGACGTGTCTTTCACGCGACGCGCAGCGCTCAGCAGGCCAATTGCACTGAGGCACGCCTGCCGGGCAGGCCGCACAACTGAGACTTCTCCCGCCTCGAGGCTCGCTCCCATCGCTCCCACGTCCACTCTATCAACCGATCTCGCCCCGCCCGCGAGCTCGAACAGCGTCCGCCCGCACGGCGAGCAGTTTCTGGTTTCTGTGTTCTGATTGCATCCAGGACCGACCTCGGACCTGCTAAGACCACCACTGGTACCACCACCAGAGACCGTCGGCCCTGAGGGCGCCGGATTGTTGGCCGTCACGCTTAGTACGCTGGACTGTTCGCCGCACTGCGCCCGACAACGACCGGTATGGCGTGCCCAAAACGGGCAAGGCTCGCGAATGCCGGGGCCGAAGCCGCTGGAGGCATGCCACGCGCGATAAGGTAGTAAAAAGGCCCCGGATGCCGTGATTGGACGAAAGGTACGTGGGGGTTGCGAATCCCATGCCGAGTGCAGCGCTCATATGTCGTTGGGATCTACAGACTTCTTCCACTGTGCGGCGCCGATGGCGGTCTAGTGCGCCACCATAGCGTCAGTGCGGTAGAGCAACATTCAAATTTCAGTGGGCAACTGTGCAATAGGAACCGTGCGGCGTGCCTCAAACGCGCTCGCGACTATTGAATATTCCACTGGGCTCGCGCTCGTAGCAACTGCTACCGTGCGGTACGTGCTCCACCTCGCCGCGTTCCCAGTGACGAACCTCCGTGTGTATTCAACATCATACGCTGACCAGAGGCCGACCCGGATATCCAGCCAGCCTATCGCATGTCCGGACGGAACGGACTCCCCGCGGTGGCAGTAGCAATGACCCGCTCCCCGATTCTGACGGCATCACCGCCCACGATCTCCCACTGCGACTTTGCCTCCGAGATAGCGTAGGACCCCCGGCAACCCACCAAAATGCCCCATCCAGATTTTTCAAATCTGGACGTGTCTGTCTGCAGGATCAGGCCTATTAGGCGCTCAAAAATGTCCGGATTACCTGAGGCCTTCGAGGGTTTTGGACGATTTTGTCCCCGAAAGTCCTCAGGGCTTCTGGGCGTCTAAGCCGTCCGGGGCGCGCGCTCAAGCCCTCGACCCGACGAAAACCCTTTTGCCAT